>JAGGAQ010006030.1:0-57216 GCA_017657225.1 Termitomyces sp. T69sscA | reverse complement strand
ATACTGTACTCATAGCATGCAAAATAACAAGTTACCTTCACCAACGCCTCTTACGCTTGAGCTTCAGAGCTCATTTTAGTTCATTCTCAGTTTACTCTATGCCAAGCACACTTTTGCACAGTGTTCTTGTCCTGCTGCTGAACCTACGCCAGTGTACCAGGAATCCTTATGCCTTGCAACTGCAGCAGGCATTCAACCTTTGGCGACTACGCTAAGATCCCCTTCACTACTTTCCTTACCGCTGCCCTCCGCTAACCTGTTTCTGGGGCCCGACTTGCCTCAACTAGCGAGCCCAACGCTACCCACCTTGTGATTGCCTACCCCGACACCACAAGGTACAATTTTGGGTGTCATCAGCGTTGTCATGTAAAGAGAGGTCCCTTGCCACATGGTCCTTTATTCCTACCCCTGGGGAATGTAGGCACTATGCGCCTAAGACCAGCATTAGAGTCGCTAATAGTAAGTGTGGTCTCCTTGTCAGTAATAGTCTTTACAATAGAGTGTGCTAAGACATCAAAAGGTTGGCCAAGGAGGAGATCATAAGCGGGTGAGCGAATGATATGGATTTGGAGGTAAAATGTTACGTCTCCAATAGTGCAGGGTACATTCTTGGCAAGCTCCAAGGACCTGTTGATGGTGCCATTAGTGCTCTGCATGTTGAGTACTATGCTGGAGTCATATATCAGGCCAAGGTTGCTAGCGACTTCTGACGCCATGGAGATGATCTGGGAACCACTGTCAACTACGGCTTCTACTTCTGTGCAGTGGTCAATGGTCATCATTATGGAGCATATGGCTTGGGAGTCGTGGACTACTGTTAATATGGCAGGGTCTTCATCCATGTCAAGGGACTTCACATAGATTTCAACAGGATCGATAGAGGTGGCATTAGTGACTTTGGCTGGAGTCAATAATACGGCATTGGTGCTTAGCATGGGTGGTGACCACAAAGCCCAGCAATGTGTCATCCAATTCATCCACCTCAGCTACTCCCATGGCTACCTGGCACTTAGGGGTTACCACAGTCCTCATCTGGTTCCTGACATCTGGTGCAATGCTGCATAGCTCCTCTACTGAAAGCGTGACTGCTGACTTCATAATATGTGCAAAGACCTGGTTGGATTTTTCAATGTTGTAGACTGGGGCTGTGGGTCGGTAAGCGCCATCAGCTCACTTGTCAGGGGTGCCAAAGTTCCATTGTGCTGGGGGCTGATATTGATTATTTAGTCCAGAGTAGGGATGGAGGGGCAGCAAAGGATCGGAAGCGTTAGCCATGGTTGGCGCATTGCTGGCAGGGACATTGCTAGGAGGGGCTAATGAAGCTTCTGGCGCAGGTGGGGCAGAGTTGTTGATGACAGTTGCCATGGGTTTGTAGCCCTTTAGTGGTTGCTTGGGCCTTGGTATCTCTACCCTGTCAAACACCTGGTTCTTGAGAGCATTTAACTCCATCTCAAGAACTGCGATACGACTTTCCTTTGACAATCCTCCCTTCTCACCAACACTATTCAAGTGTAATACCTTGTGGCTTAACTGCTGTTGAATGTGTTGGTCTGCATCAGGGTTGGTGTTACTGCTAAGGGTGCCAGTAGCAACATTGCCAGGCTTTTGCCTATGCTATTCAACAACTCTTTCTTAGTAGGACTTGAGCTCTGGATAGTTGGGGATGCTAGCGCCAGTAGAGAGGACCACCTTGCTATCTGTACCACGCTGGACCTGTTCTAAGCAGATGTACTGTTCCAGAATGTTGCACCATCCTCTGCTCATGGTGTGACCTAGTTCATCACAAAAATGGCACAGACTGTTAGCAGCGTTAGGAGTGTGAGGAGTACTAAGCTGTGTATTGATCATGGTTTCAATGCATATCATGGTGGAGGTGACAGCAGCACTAATGGCAGCTTCCATATCTTCCTTTTTGATGTAACTGTCAGTAGTGACTGTGTTGTTGGCAACCTGAGGCTGGGTTGTGACCGGCAAAATTCCCTTGGTGCAAGGAATGCCTAAACTCATATCAGTACCCTTCAGGTGCCAATTACCTGCCTCATAAATGTCTTTGACATCGTAGGGGTCTTTCGGGTGATGAGTTGGCTTGAGGATTTCAAGGTGCCTAGCAATCTTTGCCCATAGCAAAGTTGGAATTCTTTGTTGAAATAAGCATTGTTCTTTGTTGGCATGTATCTTGCCGTGCTGAAGGAGCCATTGAGAGATTTTCTGAAATTCACAGTAATATGTCAAAAAGGTGCCAAGGGTGTACATGCTAAGGTTAAAATTGCCCTGGATCAGCTGGTGAAGCTTGTTTACCATGTAGCACATAGACTCTTCTGTGCCAGGGTACAAACAAATCACTGCTTCCTTCCAGTTTTTGTAGGATATGGCGGTAGGTGCCTGGTTGCCAACGGAAGTGGTAGTGGCAGCAAACTCAAGAAGGCCAGTCCAAGTCTCTGCTGTGTTGTACATGATGTATCTTGCTGTGTATTCCTTCATCTGGGTATGGCCGGTTATGCCACAATCTCTGAAGAGGTATTCCAGCCCCTTAAAGTATTGTATAAGTTCCCTAGGTTTTGATTCATCCCACTTTGGCGCAGAGAAGTGGTTATGGAGTGGCATGTACTGCACTGTGGGTTCCATAGGAGTTGACAAGGGTAGTTGTATGGTTGGCGTAGAGGATAGGATTGTTGGTGTGTCTCTAGCAAATGGGGAAGAGATGCAAGAGTTGAATAACTGAGATAGCAGGGTCAGCGGTGATGGCAGGGTGTATGAATATATGTCAGTAAGAGGCAAGTAGAGGGGGTTTTCCAGGCTGACTGTAAAATCTATGGCACATGGAAAGAGATCTTCAATGTTGTCCACAGTAAGGTCTGTGTGTGCTTGATGGAGTTCTTCTAGAAGAGTTGTAGGTGGTAAGGCTCCTGGCAACTGTGGGGTGGATGGTGCTAAGTGGAAAGGGATGATGGCACCTTCAGATTGTTGTGCAAGGCGGTGCTGCCTCTAGAAGCGTGTCTCTGGTGGAATTCTGCCCTAGTCCCTCATGGTGGGCTCCAAGTTGATGACGCCCAAAATTGTACCAAGTGGTGTTTGGGTAGGCAGTCACAAGGTGAGTAGCATCAGGCTCGCTAGTGAAGGAGAGCCAGGCAGGGTCCCAGAAGACAAATTAGTGGAGGACAGCAGTAAGGGAGTGGTAAGGCTTAGCATAGTCGCCAAGCATGCAATGCCTGCCGCAGTTGCAAGGCACATAGATGATGAGGACACTGGTGTACTCCCAGTGGCAAAACAAGGGCACTGTGCAATAGTGCTCTTGGCATAGAGTAAGCTCAAGAAAGGCAAAATTGAGCTCTGAAGCCCAAGTGTAAGAGATAAAGAGTGAAGGTAACTTGGAAGGTAACTTGTTATTTGCAGGCTATAAGTACAGTATATATAGTAAATTGTAAGCAAAGTTGCCATTGGCGATCCTTGGATAGCCAATGTGGGGAACTAGTAAGTAAATAATAGGCAACAATCTTTTATATAGGAAAGTATCCATCAGACCTTAGTGACGCCTATTGGTGCTAGTCAGGCTGTCTGTCATGTTAAAATGCCAAAAAGTAGGTATGCAATCACCAAAATGTCAACGTTGTGAAATGATGGTGGTTACCAGGGTGCAGCGGCAAAGCCAGTGAAACCTCGGGGCCAAGAAAGTAAGGTAAAATAAATCAAAAAATAATAATGAAAAATACGCCAAGTGTTTGTCCAGAGTTTGAACCTCAGCCTTTTGAGAGGGCACCAGGTAATCCAAAGGTCACGCTAACTCAACTTCTCACTCCACCATCATTTCTCCTCACTTATACTCTCAAAGCAACACCCTTCCTTTGAGAACTTCCTTTGTGCTGTATAACCAACATTGACATCTGCTATGGCCTTGCACAATCTCCAGACCTTACTTAGAGCCCTGGCACCATGACTTGTCACTGAAGCACAGATCTGTAGCCTAGAGCTCACCTACTACCACTTGTATATAAGTCTAGCATAGCACCTAGTACAGTAGTCTTGATATTGTCATACTTTTTGTTTCAGTTCATGTTCATGTCTCATGTTCTAGTTCTCTTAGTTTTAACTTCATTCATCTCATTTTGCATCGCTTGTCTCATTTTATCTCTTACTCACCTTGTATTTTCCCTCTACTCTTGTCTTTACTTGATTCATACTTCCGTCAATCTATTCTTTGAATTCTCTCACTCCACCTCAAATCTCTAAGTTCTTTTATGCTTAATCTCTTGTCCCTGATCTCAGTCTCCATTCCATTCTTCATTTGTCTCTTGCCTTGACTCTTTTCATTTCTGGCTCAGCTAGATCTCCACACCTTTATCTCTGATCTCAGAACTCATGTGTCCCTGCTACTCACTTTGGCTTATTGATCTCCACCCCGGGAACTCACTGCCAACTCTGGCACTCATCCCTCACTCTCCTTATGCACTCCCAGCACTCACCCCTTGCACCCTCCACCCTAAGCATAAATAGTGCTCTCACTTGCAACCTCCTTGCTTCCATGGCCCCATCTCTTGGTCTCCTATGCCTTGCACTTGTCAACAGTATTCACCATGTGTGTGGTACATTACGTCCACCTAATAATGACTTTCCCAGTGGTCTGAACCCTCATGGTCAGTGGGACCTGACAGAGCAGGCTACTGCAGGCAATGAGTAATTCAAGGGTGACAGTGGTGGAGGAGGTGAGATAAGGAGAGAGGAGTTGTGAACTCAAGGCAATGGATGGAGGAATAGAGAAAATAGGGTAGGTCATGATATAAGCTTCTACATGAAGAGGTGTTGTCCTGATCTTAGACACACTTTTATGTATCCAATATTTCAAAACTTTGATACTGGATGCTGGATTCTTGAATGGACTTACAACTTTCAAATCACAGAACACTTAGATAGATGGAAAATGCTAGAGGTCATAGATGATGTGCTACATTGGAGTGTACCAGCACCTGTGACATTTGCCTCCAGACCAAAGATGCCAGCACCAAGTGGTTGAAACTCAAACATCTCTTAATTCCTGCTGAGCATCAGAGTATAGCAGGACCTAGCAAGTAAACTAGCTGAGGACTTGATACAATACAAATATCCCTCTGTAGGTCCTTTCATACTGTGAGGAATATGTACATGAACATCAAGACATGAATATTCCATCAAGTTGGAAATTTTGTTAACCGTATTGTAGCTGCACATCAATTGAACTTCGGCCTTACGAATGATCATCGATTGCTCTCATTAGAACGATTCGTTACGGGTCCTATAATTCATCTCGGCCAGGAACGCTTGAGCTGACTTTGGAATCGGAATCAGAGGGTTTGTCGATCTCCGGTATAATGGTACCAGCATTAGCCAAGACAGTAGTGTCAGCAGTGGCCAATCCTGATTGAATGACACCAGCTTCTGCCAGCTGGCGAGTAAATTGGGCTATTTCATGGTCGTATTCCTCCCATTCAGGTATTTTCCTTGCCCGAACGAGCTTGGGTTCTTTCTGCCGTTACAATGAGCAGATTTCGAGGCATTGTTTTGGCTAGGCTTACTGTGAGTGGATTTTGACAGAGATCAATCGTTTTTGCTCGATGGAATCTATCTTTGCTGCCTGAAATGTCGTGTGAATCACAAGAAAGACCAGCGGAATATAAACTTACACCAAGTTTCACACTTGTAAACGGGCAAGCCGTCAGAACGCTGCCAGTAACGAAGCTTAACGAAAGCATACCCAGAGCCAGTCTTCATGCAGTGAAAACTGACAGCAGTCGTGAGCACATTTTTGGCAGGAAGACCGTTATCTTACGATTGGAACTTCCCTCTGAAGGTTGTTCGGAAGATCTGAAATGAAAACCAGTAAACATGAGCATCGGTAATAATGCGAGAATGACAGGCAGACCTTGGTCTAGATTAGCAAGGGAATTGGGATCGGCAGAGAGTTGTTGATAATGTCCTCGGAGTATATCCTGATCCGACTCAGCTTGGGCGTGCAATGAGAATTCAGATACTTACACCTGCGGCCATCTAGAACAAGAGTGATTTAGCAATCGTCTTCGAGACTAAACAAACCTTACTTGGCGGAATCGGTCGAGGTCGATGACATACAATGCACTAGGGGACGATACTCAAAATTATAACATTCTGGGAGAAAGAGTGCCCCAACCTGATATGGTATGGTAATCCTTGCAAGAAGTCTTTCCAATATCCCGTCTTCCAGAACCTAAATCCTTCCATGTCGGTGTTATCATCACCCATGGGGGTGTATCCATATGGTGCGCCATGTAGATCAAGGTCAACCAACTCTTTCAGGTCTGTGCGCACAATCTGGTCTGCGTCGACGAAAATAACCTTTTTGAGGTTCATGGGAAAGAGAACATCAAGGAAGAGGATCTTGTATGCCCAGATAATACGTTGTTTCTCTGTCTGTTCTCGCAGCCAAGAAGGCCATTTGTACGTCACAAGCTCGTACTTGAAATGGTACTTTTCAGCTAGGTGGGGAATAAATTCCTGACAACAACGTTATTTAAATCATCCTTTGAGGTAAATAGAAAAGTGCTCACTAAGAACGAAGGAGAAAGAAAGTTTTCTATGAACCAAAATTTAACTGTGCTTCGAGTATTCCGTAGGACACTGAGAATCATGATCGAGGCAAATCGCTACAAGTTGATGCTGACTTGAGTGATGTTCAATCAAGAGAACGATATACGAACCTCGTACAAGAGCCCTGATGCAACAGTGAAGATATTGATCTCGGCTTGCTCCTCCACATGAAGGGCCTTGGCCTTTGGTTGAAAGAGTGAAGTTATACTAGAAAATGTGAATCCATAATTCACTCCAAGATGAGGAGGCCACGCACCGAGAGGTTAAACCTCCCAAAAGAGAGCTGAAATCACTCTCCGGTTCAGGTTGTGCCAACACATCTGCATTCTCCATACCAGATTTCCTCGACAGTCTCGGATACAGAGTGAGGCCCTCGAAGCTCGTCAATGTGATTTCATTTCCCTTCTCGCCTATTGTAGGGCTATTCCATCCTTCATTTCCCACACTCTCCATCTCATATACATCCCTACCCCTTCCCTTCCGGATCTCCAGTCCAAACACTCCAGGTTTCGCCTTGAATTGCAAATAGCCAAGATTTGCAACGACTTGTGTGTCGTCTATGGCGGACGGCTCATCGCCACCCCGAAGAAGTTCGAGCTGTACACCTCGAGGTGGGCTCTGGTCCTGCACTTCTCGGGCGTGTCCCTCAACAACGAGATAGTCGAGATCAAAGACGGCTTTCAAGCTGTGGTCCTCAGGGGATAAGTTACCGAGTTGAACATTATCAAGATCATACAAGGCCTCCCGAGGTCTCACGAGCCAGGACGGTGGGACGTCCATAGCTAGAGTGTAGAGTGGTTCAATTGGAAGGTCCTCGAAGACAGTCTGAGCAGCAACCTCTTGACTAGAATTGCATGATTAAGTCTCGTCGCCAGAACCCAATGTACCATTAACCTTACCCATTTTCATCATAAGAAAGTGAGGACAGCAGGTTGTATCGATAAAAATTCTTCAGCGGCATCTGTTCCCGCGTTAAGCGACCGTCACACGTTAGAGCCCCGAAAGATCTACCTCAATGTGATGAGCAGGATTTAGGTGTACCTCGATGAAGGTATCCGGCACGTTCGCCAACCACTACGCCAAGAAGATCATCAGTTTTGAGTATACTTTGCACGAAGTCCAGACTCACCTCAAGCAAATTCGACCACCTTTGACCCACGATGCTCAATGGATCCATAACAACGGCAATATGAAATAAAGCCGTCGAGTTATCGCCCGCCTCAAACGCTCTTCGGAGGAATCATCAACTTGACCTGTTCCATCGAACAAAGATACGACTCACGTATACCGAGAATCTAAAAGTTGATATTGCTTATTCCTGGGCCGCAGGGGCGTGTGGAAAAGGCCGACTTCGCTCGGATCTGGTATTTGTATAGCGGTTATAACAGACGTTGACATCGAGATCAGATTGGCGTAGGTCGCTCTGCAGCCATTAAAACATCCGCGAGCATATAGAATGAATAATGGGATGCCCACCTGTCAGTTTGACTTGCAAAAGGTGAAACTCTTTCGAGCGCTTTCATAACCGGCTCTGCTCTTTTCCGAATCTCATAATCCTCCAACGCAGCAAAGTCGACCGCACGGAAATCGCCTTTTTCAATCGGACCTATAAGCTACAATTTCTACCGTAGTGAGCACCCTTCTTAAATGAAGAAGAATTGCAGACTCACCCGCCCATTAACAAGTACTGCCCGCTTCCCTGGCTCCACATCAAGCGCCCTTACTACAAGCCGACTTGCAGTCACATATTCGCCATACTGCATCTCACTGAGTTCCGCGAGTTTCAAGCCCTGTGTCACCGTCCTCATTGCTTCGTCCCGGGATAATACCGTTTGCGTTTGCATCCCATCGAAACTCAGGTCCAGAGCACGAAGAAGCTGCTCCACAGAAATCTTGGAGAGCGACTGAGTCTTTATCAGATGTGCAATTAACCATGATGCTAGTGGTCGGTCAGTCGCTTCTGTTGGGTCATCAACCGGGTTATGAATGAATGAAATTCGGGTGCGCGTGTTCGAGCCCTGTTAGACGTGAAATTCGTCAACCTGAAACAGGCGGGAGACGGACAGCGAACGGACGATTGAAAGTAACGCCTCCTTAACGAGCTTCAGGCCCTCCTGACTGTCCAGGTCTGCTATAACAAAAAGACTGAGAGGTATGATAGGCGACTCCGCTGCGGCGCACACTAAAGTCAACCCCAACATTTGACCGAAGGCAAAGCTAGCTCACCAGGATAAACAAATGTAGCAGGCGTGACACGGAACCTCGTTTTCGCGAAGAGCTCAGGAAGGTTAAAGACCTTCAACGATTCAGGTGCATCAGTCGGGTATATATACCGGTTCCTTCTTATGCCCGTCGTCGGCTGGTCGTAGAAATAAGTGCCCAGCGTGTCGTTGTGGGCTTCTGTCAATTTTCCACTGTATACCTGTCAAAAACGTGTAGTTCAATAAACAAAAACAGTGGTAGTAAGGGCAATGAAGAGCACCTACCTGTTCCTGCAGGAAAGTCATCTGCTTTGACAGCTCATTCTGAATATTCCTCATCAGGTTCTGTGTGAACGCGTTCGCCCATCAACTCACTCATCCTGAAATCAAGACCACACACCTGATCATAATCGAAATGCCTGCCATTGAAAAACACATGGCCCATCCTAGACGCCTCAAGCCGCACATCCAACCTCTCAACGTAATTCTGGAGCCTGTCCAACGGCGCCGATGGATCCGCTTTTCCACTTAGGATGTCTTCCAAGGAGGCGGCGACGTCATCTGTTTCCGAGCCTTCGAACTCTGCGAATTCTGTGTATATGTGGTCTAAGATTTCCCAATCCACGGTGGTCTTTTTTGCAGGTTGGGCTTCTGCAAACTTTAACGAGGTGTAAAGACAAGACGAGAAAGTGATGGAGCAAACTTACGTCTTGAATGAACTTCAAAGTCTTCTTGCGGCCATACTTCAATACAAGGTGGTAAAATAACCTCGCCATTTGAATACCTAACAACCCATGTGGTCAATGTTGTCTATAAAGGCTCACACAACCGGAAGACCACATACTATCCTCCGTCTCGGTGATAGGAACAAGACCAAATCTTAGCGGGACCCCCCTGCTGATCAGGCCCGCCATGTTCCCTATGATGAAAGAAAGGCTATCCATTTGTGAGAGATCGAGGACGAGGATGACGTTGAAAACATTATATTTGACACTTGGGATGCCATGGTAGACTGGTCGAATTAACTAAGGGATAAATAGACAATAATCAGTAGTCGAATCAAGGGTATAAAGTGGAGACTCGCCGTGAAGACCGAGGTGCTCCATCTCTCGTATCTACAAGATCGTCAATTTTGATGGGGTAGTGAATGCGGAGTTCACCTCACCTACTATCCTTTTCTATATCATTCCAATAGATAACCACGTTTCCACCCTCAGTCCTATCACTCGCATCAACAATTCCATCGAGTACCCCACCCACCTGCGACCTCGCCACATCCGGACCCGTAAGCAAATCGAATGCCTCACTGCTACTCAGGCCCACATCTCCCATCAAAGACCTCATCAACGATCTCTCCTTATTCAACAATCTCAACAGTCCGAATGGATTTACATCCCTATCAGGAATCATAGCACCATTGAGCCAGAACACATGCATGCCCGCTTGCACCTTAAGACCGTTGGCGTCGATCTCGTTCGAGACAGATTCGTTGACGACGACGCGCCGTGCAAGAGTGAGACCGTATTTGGGAAAATTTTGTGTGAGGTGTTTAAGAGTCTGCATGGGTGTAGATGAGTCTGCAATTAGCTGGATTGCTTTGGGGCTGAGGTCTATGAGGATGATGATTAGGACAATGAGAGTAGGAACAAGTCCAGACACATACTCAAACACTCTTCTACAGTCAACGGAGTCTTTGCGCTTGGAGCGGTGATATTTTCGGGATGGTTTTGAATGAGGGCCAGGATGGGGTCTTTAGTGACAAGAGTTTCTTCTTGTTCGACAGTGCCCCGCCCGTTGGCGCCGGAAAACCGGCTTTGAGTCCGGTCGTCAATCGCCAGGTAGTCTGTCTTCTTCAGATTCAATGAGACTCCATAGCCTGACAGGTAGTTCCGTACGCGCTGGTCGCGTTTCGGGGGCACATAGCGAAGAACATACTCGACATGAGGGTCTGGCTTATCTGCGAGGGACAGCAGATAGCTGTGGAGCTCGCGGAAATTTGAAGAGGTTGGTAATGCGTAGAAAATTGCAGTCCGAAAAGGGCGTTTGAGGGTATGGGCCGAGGAGGGATATATATGATCAAAAGTGAGGAGTCGAGGTCGAGGGAAGCGACTGCATGGCTTTGGTCAGCACAAGCATACAATATTCGCAGTTGTAAGCCTCGTACCTAGGAGACGGATTGGTCGTAGAGTCTATCGTCTCAACACCTGCCAACTTGACGAGTTGCTCAATGTCGCACACAACCTCTCCGTACCATTCAACCCATGAACCACAGTCCGTCCCTTTCGTATTGTTATGATGATCGATATAGTGGTTATAAAACGCCTCAATCTTGGGTGTAGCCGCGTGTAATGCAAGGTTCAGCTCGACAGCTGCCAAGGACCCAGGACCGTTCAAGTACCCATTTACTGTAGCGATTTCCAATACAGCTTGGTGAGCGGCTTCTGGGGTGAGTTTCTCTGGCGTAGGTAACACGTCTGGATCGCTTAATTTATCCAGGAGTGGGAAGAACGCGTCGGGGTTTTCTAGAGCTATGGTTTCTCTTCAACTGCGGTCAGAGCGAAGCCAGCGCGCCTGATGAGAATATGTTACTTACATGATCTCAATCAGAGGTGGGGATGCGGGCCATGAAGACCTTAACGACACTTCGACTGGTGGACTCGCAGATCTCCCTCCGACAACTGCAAGCAATAAACCGAGGAGCTTCAGTCTCCTCTTCATGTCTTTTCAGTCAGCCGGTTACACGCAGTTCCAGGAACGTATGCGCAGGGAACAAACTGGAGTGCAGAACAAAGGTGTATGTGACGTCGAAACGACCACGTCAACATGTCCTTGGTCAATCCAATCTAATCTAATCTCTCACATTCACGTGCTTGGTTTTTTCTGAGCAGCTACCATACATGATCACGTGGTTAGAAACCATAGATCGCGTAGACGCGCTTTTACATCCTCATCTGGGAAGAACTCTGAGGATTCGTACTGTTCTTTAGTTCATTTGCTCCATAAAGCTGTTACAATCTTGGTTCGACAACTTTGAAATATTTGAAACTTCTATTTCTCAAGCGTGTGGTTAGGATAGTGAGAAGTCACACTAGATATACCTTCGTAACCATAGGGCTTTACCAAATAGGCGCTGAGAAACTTGTAACGTCAAACAACGATTAGTTGACCGACTACGGATGTTAGGTGCGTTTGTTATTCTAACAGCACATCCAATCACTCGAGAAGCAAAGCCACCTGCAGATTTTTTGTTCGATTCTTCGAACTCGAAGTGAGCATTGGAAGCATCCACAGTAGCTGAGAGTGCGCCATATCCTAATGGTTGAAATAGCAGTTGACATGAAGCCATTGGTCTACTGAACACATGACAAAGCACTAATGAGACCAATGTTGACTATGAGAGACAGCCACCTACAAATCGTTGTACGACCTTGGGATTCACTTTGTGCAAAGTAGGGAATAAAGGTAGATCTCCAAGATGTGTATACATTTTCATTATATTACATAATTCATACCCGTACTCTACATCGACTTCTTAGTCTCATGCTCCAACGCATCCGGAGCCAGCACTCGCGCAGCCTTGCCTTCCTTGTTCTTGTAGAAGACGATGTCACCGTTGTCTTCGATGAAGCAGCATTGTGTGAAGGTGCGGTACAGTGCACGGAAAGTATTCTACAAACAATTTGAATGAGAGATGGAAGGGATATGAGGAAAAGCCTACCGTAGAGTCGTAGTTGTAGTCCTCTTTGAGAACTTTCTTGATCGCTTCTGTCACCTGTGGTTGGTTGTCTGGAATGAAGAGATGAGCTGGTGCATCGATGACAGTGGTTGTACTACGTACAGAATGGGATGGACGAGAAGAGGTGGTGGGCGACCTGGAGATCCATGTTGTCAATTATTCAGTAGATGCGGATGAGATGGAACACGTGACATACGTGATCGTGCGAGACGTTATGGAGGAAGAAACGACCCGCCCAGCCCAAGAGGGGCCGGTCGACAGTTGAGACGGCGCCGCGAAGGAACGACCACTGTTTGGAGCGGTAGTGAGCAATCGTGGGATCGGAATGATGGAGATAGGTGAGCATGACGATCCAGTGATTTGCCAACTATGATTGTGGTGTTTAATATCAAGTCAGAGACAGGTTCAACGACGCACAAGATATGGAACAAAGTATAACTTGAGGAAATTGTGTAGACCAACTTCACGAGTCCAGAGATAGAGCATGCAGGACATGATCGACAACCCAATGTTCGAGGCAATGATTCCCTTGCGCTCATGAGGTTTGAACAGAGGTGAAGAGGGTTGGAAGTGCTGCAGAACAGTCAGATTCTGGGTACCGTCAGGACTAGAGCATGACATACGTTGGTCCAAGGCGGGTACATTTGGTTGCCCAAGGCGTTAGTGAGAAGGTAGTATTGCCAGCCAAGTGCTTGCATGAAGAGCATACGAAGGAGTGTGTAGATTGGCGTCTCTTCGAAAATCTCATGATAATCGTTGACGTGAGCGATGTTCTCGGGAGGCAGGCCATACTCAGTACGTGTGCGAGGAACAAAGTTCTCGTCACGTTCTACGGACATAGTTGCTTTGTGGTGAGCATGATGCGATGACCTCCAAGCGTAATAAGGAACGAGGATAAACTGCGAACAACGGATAAGCTCCCGAGTCACCCGAAACAGATCCAGATTAAACTTACGGTGTGGAGACTGTAGCCGACGACGTGGTTGAACCAAGAGTACTTCGAGAGCGAACCGTGACCAGCCTCATGAGCCATGCACCACCAGCCTGCTAGAATAACTCCTTGCCAGTGCCAGTAGAGTGCCCAGAGTGCCCATTTGATCGCAGTTCCCAATGCCTGAGGTGCACCGTAGTCTTGAACGAGAGACTTTGCAGCCGGGTCGATCATCCAACCGAGCTTGTAAACAATCACCGCACAGGTAACATCGCGTATAACGTAGAACAAGGCTTTCAAGGTGTTCTTTTCCCACAGATGCTTTGGAACAACCGAATGAACTTCCTGTAGAGTAGCCTAGTTTACGATTTACAACGAAAATTAGTTGGCGCAGACAGAAGAATGGAAAGAGGACGGAGAACTTGCCTTTGTAGGGGTAAACGGCGTCTGGAGCCGTTTCTTGTATTCAGGACCGTCTTCGAATAATGAAAACATGTCGAGAAAATCAATCCACTAAGAACAAGTCTCAGTGGAGATGGAGTGGGTGGTGAGGGTCTCTGCTGTCGAACGCTCCTTTTTATTGGCAAACCCTAGGTAAAGGATAAGCGTTGCCCGGAGTTTAGCATTTTTCAATCATCAGCGAAAGAAGAAAGGAGCGTCGACGCGTGACGCATAATGACCATATTTGGTGATAGGACCGAAACCAGAACCCACTATGCTCCCGACTCCGTGTGATTGAGGCGATCGCTCTGATGCAATCACACAGAGTATAGTTACTCTGGTTTCAAAAGTTTACTCTTGTCTTGTACTGAGGGTTGCATAGTGGACTCGCTGCACAATTTCTACACGAGGCTAGGCTTACCGCCATCATCTCGATCGCCGCCACTATCATAACACTCTCAGGAAAGAATATTCATGTTCTGGCTTTTATCTATCGATCCGACATAAATAAATATCATTTTCTCGCCTTGGAGCAATGAACACACGTTCTAGGTCCCCCTCTACCGTATGGCTGCCCCGACAATTGAGACGTATTCTGAGAAAATGCTTCCCGCGTTCACCCCTATGTCTTGGTTGGTTACCATCGATGACTACATAGTATAGTCATTTTGACTGTCGCTTATCAGGTCTCTGAAGGAAATCAGAGCTTCCATCCCGAGGAAGTATTTCGTTCGCAATATGAGCAGAGGGCTCTCCTACTTCGCCCGGGACCTCCTGATGGCGATAATGATCTGGTCGCTGGCTGCCACAATTGATCCATACTTCCAACGGCAAGAGACTCAAGATTTTCTTACCCCGTTAGGATCGGAACTTGCCCGCTGGGTTGCTTGGGGCGTTTAGTAAGTATAACATACTATTCATTCACTTTCATACGCTGATCTCATCGTCTAGTTGGTGGTTCCAAGGCCTCATTTTCACCGGTATCTGGGTCATCGGTCACGAGGTTAGTGTCTGCTCCTCCTCCACAGAACTTCTTCCTGAACATCCTTCAGTGTGGACATGGCGCTTTCTCTGACTACAAAATCATCAACGACGTTCTTGGCTTTGTAAGTCAGACTGACCATACCGTTGACCGTCTTAATTTCCCACTAGGTCACCCACACCTTTCTTTGGACGCCCTACTTATCCTGGAAGATCTCGCATCATCGCCATCATAGCAACCACGCATCCATGGAGCGCGATGAAGTCTACATTCCCAAGACTCGCGAGGACCTTCGCATTGCAGACGGAGACCTGGTCCGGGAAATTGACTATGAAGAGATCTTTGGCGATACCCCAATCTATACCCTCTATATGTTGATCCGCCAACAACTCCTCGCCTTCCCCGCTTACCTCCGTACGTTCTTATGTGCCTCTCATGACAAATCTAGCGATAACATCATTGCTCGGCAGTCTTCAATGTCTCTGGCCAGAAAAATCATCCGAAGTGGACCAATCACTTCGATCGTGTGTGATATCTATGATGATCCTATCCAAAATCCTCATCTCTTACTTCAATAGCCAACTCAATCCTCTTCACCCATGGTCAGAGACGCGCCGTTATCATATCTAATATCGGGATCGCTGCTATGGTCTGGGCTGTCAGCCAAGCTTGCTCCACTTATGGTATCGCCAATGTCATCAAGTATTATGGTATCCCATGGCTTTGGGTTACCCACTGGTGTAGGGTTTCCTGTATCTTGTCCAGCATGATTAGGCAAGCTCAACTCCGAACGAATAGTTGTTATGATTACCTATCTCCATCATACCGACCCTATCCTCCCCCACTACCGTGGTAAGGAGTGGAATTTTCAACGTGGCGCCGCAGCTACCATTGACCGTAACTTCCTTGGATGGCAAGGACGCTTCTTCCTCCACGACGTGGCTCATTATCACGTTATCCACCATGTACGCTATACTCTTCCTACTACTCTCAGGTTTTCGAGCATTGACTGGCAATCCACTAGTTCTTCCCCAAAATGCCTTTCTGTGCGTCAAGGTCAAAAGTTTGACGTATTCCTGTTCTGAAATATACTTTTTCTAGACCATGGACGTGAAGCGACCCAACATTTGAAAGCATTCATAGGCGACCACTATGTCTATTCCGATAAGCCTGCTTTCCAGGCTCTCTGGGAGGTCTACAATAAATGCCAATTCGTTGAGAATACAGGTTCATAATTTCATCTATGTCTCCTTCCGTTCCGATGCTGATGCATCATCATTACAGGTGACGTCCTGTTCTATCGCGACAGAAAGGGACGCGCCACTCGCAGGCCTGCAAACCGATCTGACAGTTTCGAATCTCGTTAAATAATTCATATCCCACTTCAGTATGTCCTTCGATACGAAAGAAAGCCCGTAGTATTTACCATGACCGTAAAGAGCAGTCGTTAATGGGACTTTGAAGTTTGACAAAAGAGGCCCCCTACCTCATTCTTTGTACGGCTGACGCAATGACCATTCCGACTTTAATAGGTTTTTCTTATTAACGAGAAGCGTTCCGCGCCCAATGGTCTATGACCACTATCTCGCTCAAGATCACAAAGATTTAGGGTCTGGCCCTTGTGTCGTCGCTGTCTAAGTGATAACAGCAGTCCAAAAAAGTGAATGTACTCAACGGTTGTTCATTCGCAACACGACTACCAAAATTTTTATAAAAACCATGAAACTATCATACTATTCTTGGAATTCTCTGACTTAAAGCTACATTGACGTCGACGAAGCTTCCTCCCAATGATATGCTTGGTCGTTTCCAACCTTGCGGCTGAGTGTCATGTTATGTATCCATTTGCGCGGATGGACCGCTGAAACTTATAGCATGATCAAATCACCAAGACTGGGCTGGCTGGAACCTAATCCTTTATTGCAAGACCCCCCTCTCTTAAATCCGAGAACCTCTTTTAATCTTCCTCTTAGATCCCAATATTGAGCACTAAGGAACCGGAATGCTTTCGTGCCTTCCCTTCAGAGAATTACTGAGTGTACCAAGCTCCATGGAGATCGCACAAGTTTGGTAGTCTTGAGACGAGGCAGTGCCGTCTGACCAAGGCCATGCAGACCCATCTGTGACTTGAACATCAACGACGACATTGATGGAGAGCCAAGCAATTCGGTGAGGACTTCTTTTGCGGCTGGACCACCAAGAGCGTGGTAGGAAAACTGTTTCAAAGTGCATTGCGATCCCGTCAAGAGACTAGTAAACGATTGAGGGTGAGAGTCCGGTTGTATTATTCAGATATTATTTTGGCGGATGTGGACTGACTCCAACATTGGGAGAACTCCAGGATATTGGACGAGTCCTGGGGAACAACAAGGGCGAAATTGAAGTGAGAATTCAAAATCGTTCGTCTTCCAGCGATGTACATGAGCCGTCAAAAGCTCCATGATCTGAGGTGTCACAGGGTTCTTTGGTGGGTTTAACAAAGCCTCGTCTATCTTCAGATCACGCAGTGATTCCAAGTTGTTGAGCGGCAAATCCGCAGAACGCTCTCTAGCCAGATCTTGAGGGGTTCCACTGTCTGGGTCTTGAGGTTACATAAAACAAAAGACGAAGTCCACAATAAAGGTGTGGTTAGTGTTACGTCCCTACCCTGCTTACATACAAGATGGGGTCGATTTTCTTGCCGCCAGACAAGGGTATGCCGAGGTAGACTCCTCTTCTGAAAGACCTCCCTCGATATCACCACTAGAAGGGAGGACATTTGTTTCAAAGGAGAATATCGTTGATAGAAGCTCGTTCGGTAATCAATTGATTTGAGGTGGAGTGGGTTCAAGTATAGTGGGTTCAAGACTGAGTGAGAGTTGGAGCTTCTGCATCGCGACTAACAATGTTCAAATCTGATGAGAGAGATGTCTGGGAAGGGAACCATGACGCGAAGTAGGATTGCTGCACGAGAGGGGACTAGAAGGTAGGGACAGGCATGGACATACCAGATACTAGTATCCATTGGGAAATCCATGACAATGCGGTTTCAATGATGGGATCAGTGTTAGTCAATTCTTTTTACCTGGCTGACAATCCTATCATAGAGCGTGGAACGTAATTGTACAAGGTTCAGTGGCTAGAAGCGTCATGGGGACAAGAAGGACGAAAAGATGCAAGCGCCAAATGTTAGTTGATTCTATTGAAAGCAATTATGTCACAAGAACTATTGATCTAGGACGCGCCAAGAAGAGGTTGCTGAAACGTTGAATCTCCTTGATGACAACATGTATATGGTCCGCTACTGTGGAAACGCTAAAACAGTGATAGTCCGTCTGATAGTCCGATCTCAAACAATAAAGACAGCCCGGGACGAAAAACAGAACAAAAACGAGATGTAGATATTTTTAATCTCAGGATGATCCCTACGACCCCAGGTCCCGCTCCTTTCCCTTCCTCGACGGCGGCTGCGTCAACGCAATACTTGGTGAACTAGTCATAGCGACCATTCCCATCTCATGGGTATTCGACGGCGGAGACGTAAATGATGCCAATCGACGCATATTTCCGCCCGTAATGACATTGGACGCGGGCCCTATTGGATGCGTTGGTGTGCTGGGGAGAGAGTTCTTCCGTGTAAAAGGGGAAGTCGCGCTGGCTGGACCAGAAGGAGATTCCCCTGCGGCGGCCTCCGTCAGGAGGAACTCCACCCATAAGCGAGAAAACGACTGTTGATTTAGTTCGCATTAGGGGGAGGCAGAGGGTAGATATAGCGAGAGGGAACATACCTCCGTTTCATCTGTCTTTTCAAGATCCACGGATTTCGCAGAGGAGGAGGATGAGCGCGACCAGAATGACGGAGCTGGAGGGGGCGAGGTGGTTGATTGGGCGCGTTGAAGACCGGCTCTTTCGCGCTCTGTATCTGTCCATGAAAGAATCGTAGCTAGGAGAGAGAGCATTTCAAAACGTTTGGGGTCGGCACGAGGGGTAGAGAGGAAAGCGAGGAGGACATTAGTGACGAGTCGTCTGTCGACGTTAGTGTCGGTGGAGTTCCGCCGGAGGCGGCGGAGAGCCTCCATCAGATGTTCGTTGAGAATAACGGCTGGAAGGGGAGTCGGATCCGTGAGACATAGGGAGGAATGGTAGTGACTGACCTTCATGGCGTAGTTTTCCAATGAGAAGGTTCTTGTCTTTCACCTCTTTTTCAAGCTCTCGTGTTCGGGCGACATTAGTCTGTGACTCTTCCAATTGAAGCTGTGAATGGTTGAATCAGCGAAGGTGGTAAACAAAGGCATAACTAACTTCAGCTGTCAATGCTCTGTGCTTGAATTCTGCTAGTGACTGTGTTGTTTGAGTCAATTGTGACTCATAGTCCTTGACCGCCTGCTTCATTTCATGGTCCTTGACTGTTACTCAAACGTGAATTTTCGCCAAAAGTCGTCCCATCAGATAACACACCAGCCTGGAAGTCCTGCAACACAGACTGCAAATTTTGAGACTTCTCTTTTTCTGCCTCGAGCTCAACAAGCTCTCTATCTCGTTCTTCCCGTTCGAGCTCCAATTCACGCTTGTAGGTGTCCACCGAGGATTTCAGATCGTCCGACAACGTTCGTTCCTGCAAGGCCGTCCTTTCCCACTCGTCTCGCTCTATACGACACCGCTCAAGCTCGGTTTGCGCTTCCCGAAGTTCCCGCTCTCGCAAAATACTCTCTTGCGTATTCTCTTCTAATGCACGGCTGCGCATCATGTCCAATTCATGAGCTGAACGTTCAGCCTCCTCATGCGAGGCTAGAAGCTCATTCTTCAACGTCTCGACTGTTGATGTTAAGTCCTCATTCTGTGCCGTCAGTTGTTGCAGCTCATGTTCTCGTCGGTCGAGTTCTTCCTGGACACCAATTAGTAAATTACTTATCACAAGACAACACATCATACGGCATCCTGTTGGAGCTTATTGCCAAGAGTCGTGCGCATGGTCGTTAGTTTCGCGAGGAGATTGCGATACTGAGTCGCGAGTGTGTCTTTCTCCTCCCGCGTCCGTACGAGCTCCCGCTGCAGTTTCGCGACTGGGTCGTCTTCCGCGTCATCTCCAGAGTCTCCGCCGGTTGGAGCGTCTCCATTGGCCTGGAGACCGTTGTCGAGAGACAGCCGTTCGCTGTCAATAGATGGTCTGCTATCACTAAGGGACTCTGCGTTGCTTGGCGCACCATTCGTTGACATTGTTCAAATGTAAGCGGGACGGGCGTCAGGGACTGTTAGAAGACGTGTCTGGATCCTGCGCACGTGACTAACGATCAACTCGGACTCGGTTGAATATGACCGGTATATATGTGACCCCCCATGACTTCCTAAAATTACGACTTTATTTTGTCCTACTAACGATCTAGAATTATCTTTTATCAATGAAGTCTACCTCGCAGTTTCTGTCTTTGCCAGCCGAGCTTATCTTCTCAATTCTTGGGTTTCTGAATGAAGTGGACCTCCTGACGTGCACAGCAGTAAGACTGATTTTTGTTATTTACACCTTATGTGGCCAATCAGTATTGCTAGGTCGTGCAACAGCTGCGGAAATTCATCTTACATTCGTCCGAATTGCAATATACGATTGAGCTTACGAAACGCCGCATGACTTGTGTGATTCCAGCATCGGCTACGCCACCTTTCGCTTCGCGTATCAACTCTCTGCACACTAGAGAACGAGCATGGAGACATTTTAATTGGAGATCAAAGCATAGATTAAATATCCCGCCCTCAGGTCCGATTTACGACTTTGCTGGTGGTCTTTACGCGACCGGAGAAGAAGATGGTGATCGATTGACGCGTTCCATCTCGTTCTGGGAACTACCGACATCCGGAGACACAAACGGCGAGGCCGGATTACAATCATGGACGCATTTAATGGAAGGTATCACCATCATTGATTTCACCATGGACCCGGCGCAGGACCTCCTTGTTCTTGTCACTCTCGCCCCAGCCAAGTACGAAACGTCCTATAAAATTTGTATATCTAATCAAACGCATGCTTTAGCTCTCTGTTTCTCTACGAAATACACTTACGGTCGATCGCGACCAACGAGACTCATCCTAAAGCCCTGATGCCCGAATTATGCTGTTTATCAGGTTCCGAACCGCATCCTGCCACACTCGGTCATCCGGCCTCGGTTAGAATCCAGATATCAGGGGACCTGATTGCTCTCCTCGTGAAGGAAGCTTCCAGCAACCTCAGCTCACATCTAGAGATCTGGGACTGGGTCAACAACCCAGAAGCATCGGTTTGTCTGATGATTTCCTTCACAACACCAATATAACTCAATCTTACTCAAGTGTAAGTTAAAAATCAAATCGGGGATCGAGGACTTCACGTTCCTTTCAAATGATGCATTCCTGATTGCGCGCACGACGGGCAGTCTGGAGACTTACACATTCCCGAGCCCGATTACTGATTCGTCCACACCCGTCAGCCAGTACAACTACATGTTCCCTCAAATATCGGCTGGGTATATGTACTGGTACATGTCAATAAGCAGCAACCCCGCATCTGCATCCACACCTCGAGCTTACCCCCACAGAAGTCGAGGCAAACAGCTTTACTCTCCCAAACCTGAAGAACGTATCTACATGTGTTCCCTGTGCGTTTTCGACTCTGCAGCGGATGACGAGCAACGCATGCACTGCTTCAATTTTTTCTTCAATGCGCAAAGCCTACTCCATCCACTCGATGAATGGAAAGCGGCAGCGAGAAAAGCCAACAAAGGAAGAGTTCACCGTTGCGTTTACCCTCATACGAGCCCCAGCATCTCGGCTCAACCCCTCTCTTCCATGACTAGTCCAACCTCCCACCCTACTGATCTGTCATACCAGCCCCGACACATTCTCGCACGCCCTCCCTCTCCCAGTACTGCAACTTCTTCCTCAGCCCCATCTTCATCCTCATCCACCCGTTCAACAACAATGTCAGCCCCTTCCCTTTCCTCCCGTGCACACACACGCCCAGTTCTACGACGGCCAAAGCTTCCGAAGGCTGCGCAGCCCGTACGAGTGCCCTTGATCATCCCGTGGCACGTCTGGGGCCCGCAAAGCACGCGATGGTTCGAAGATCACGGCAATACTGATTGGCAGCATTCTGTCTACGGCTTGCGGACAATCGATAGCGTCAAGGTGGATTGTTCACCGACATCGCTGAGCCGCAGGGACTGGAACGCAGAGGCAGGTGGTCCCACTTCTGCAATGACTTACGGAGGGCAGCAAGAGGGAAACAATATCTTTGATGATTTCCGTGACATCGATATCGATGAGCAGGAACCAGCTGTTCCACCTCGATTCCTACGGTTGCGAGACTACAACCCTTACTCTATCAGAGAGTGCTTACAAATAGAGGAGGCAGAGCGTCTTCAGGGCAGAAACGGCAACAAGTGGTTTGGACCGCGCGTGGTGACACACCCAACGACGACGGATGGCAAGGGTGTCTTTATCCACGATATTGTGAGTCGGCTTCCCTATGTTGAGGTCTTGAGCAAGGAGACGTTCAGGGTGACGGATGTGATGATGGATGGTTGTAGGGTTTTGTTACACAAGGTATGAATCTCGTACTTGGTAGGTCATGGTTGGTGTTTGACAAGCTCTTTGTCTTTCTTCTCTTGTTGCTGCTGATATCTCAGAGAGGACAAAATGGGGTACTCGAACGCGTGGACATGTTGACGATGTAATCACTTGCGGAAAGTTATGTCCTCCCTAATATTGCTGGATAACCTATGACACATTTCGAGAGAACCGCCATTCTCCGGCGACACCTATGGCAGAAAAGGTTCGATTAATGATGGCATTATCTATCAGTTATACCCTTCGTAATGATTGAGCCGACTTATCGTCTGCGTCGTCTAGAGATTCTCGGTATTCAAGACGATAACTTAATGAACGCTGCTTCTTCACCCTTTACACAAAGTATTGTCGTGTTATGAAACAGAACGGGTCCTGTTCGTATCTGTGGTCGAAATTGTAACATTATTCTCAGACCTGGCGTCTGTCAAACCTCTTAACAGGAAACAGGATCACTCCTTATCTGTTATACCAACTGAGCTTCGGCAAGGTGAGTTCGAAATTTTCATCATCCGATCTAAATTCCAGCGTCATCGAAACGAGTATGAAAGAGGGTAAGGTGGAGTCTTTGCGACAACCCTTGGACTTGGGAAAATCAACTTTTGCCTTGGTCGAAGTCCACGGCCTCCTCGGGCGTTCTCGATAACATTGTGCTTATCCGAGTGGAAGTAGGATGCGTGATCATATGAACTTGCTATAGTAGAGCGCAAGTTCTAGAACTGGGTGCGCCCTCGAAAGAAAGATTTTTATATCACCCATTCAGTAGGCATGAGCAGTATATAGAATAAAGGGAGCAATATTGATGGAGCAGGTACTGTTGTTTCTCGAATGAAAAACTTGTTCCATCAACCAAAGCCATCCAAATCCTCCCACATTGATCAAGAGATTTCTTGGATGGGTAGGAAGAATGGTTTATGAACCAAGACTTTATAAGGAAGACGTCAAGCGGGAGTAACGTGTACTCAATCAGCTCAATCAAGTACAGAAGGCACGGGATGGTTGTGGTAGTAGTATCTGTAGATCATGCTGACAAAAAGAGACTCTGTTTTACCATATACCATACCACTTTAGAATACACGATTTTGGGATTAATGCTTTCGAATCAATGACACGCACAAGCATAATCGCGCTGATGGAATTATACTTTGATACCAAGCACCAATGCAACAACTCGATACTTCTACTTTCGTCCAAGGGTCATACTAATTTATCCTATTTCATATCGCATAACGTCTCTGCTGGTTCGAAATCTCGGGACCAATCGTTGGACACTGAACACTGAATTAGGTCCTTTGTCGGCTCCAGTTCTATCGCCCTTGTTAGAGAATATCCACCACCTTGCGCTTACTACAAAAGCCGGCAACTAACGAGTTACAGCGGCGCCAGGTCCATAAACACTTGATCGATGGTTGAACGGTCATATGGTCTTTATTACGTCCTGTCTCAAGTTGACTACGAGGTCCTTGTGTACCTGTTCGTTGCTTCTCCCTTCTACGACTTGAAGTGTGCGGGATATCTTTAAATCCGATATACTTTGCTCATGTATGCCAAAGTCTGTCATACGTAGTCCTCAACCTTCCCATCTGCCGAACCATCCTGCCTTTATTACTTGCCTTTTGCCCTGGCAGATGATGATGAGCCCCAAATTTAACTGCCAGCAAGCTACATATTCAAAATCAGAAGTGGGGCTACGTATACGATACCAAATGGTTTAGCAATTGTGCGCGTATATCGTGATCGATATTTTGCATCGTAGTGTTTTGTGTCGGCGTGTTTTGTAGCTGGGTGATGCCGGATCCTACCAAGTTTGAGCAACATGACATCCGTTGGCAAGACAAGGAAGGCCCGGGTAATTTGGGCGAATATGGCTTCTACAACATCAATCCTCTTCAATGTTAGCTGGATATTTATATCATAACGTATCCCGGAACGCCCCAAATGCCTAGTGCGAAAGGAGAAAAGGGAGGTCTGTATTCCACTGTTCTCCACGGACGGGGAAAAAAGCTACGAAATTGGGGCGGTTAGCAGCTGATCTCGAATCGAGCATGGCACAACGCGCTCCTGATAGATCTTCCCACCATTCTAGACCCAACAACGCAATATCGGTCCGGCGGCCAGATATAAGGATGTAGATTGCTCTATAGCTGGTCTACAGTACGGCAACCGCGAGGTAGACCTGTCCAGATGACTTCTAGAACTTCTTGTTCCCGTCTCAGACGTCATTCCCCCAAGACCACGCAGAAGGTGCGGGTACAGAGTGAATCCAATAGGTTGGCCAAACATCAGGATATGCGCAAAAACTCCATCCTCGTACCTGATGTCACTCCCAGGTCGACATTGAATGTAGGTACACTGGCTCTATCTGAGAATTAGACCCAGGTCGTTAGACTCATCAAGGTCTGTTTCACTAGTAACAGTAAGAAAGTCGGTTCCGTTGTCATCGTCGTGAACGACATCGTCCTGTCCGCGCGGAGGCTTACCCCGCCACCGCTCGACCTTGACCCTCACAAATGCGTCCATTTCTTCCAGCGACTTAGTCGTGCCCAATGCGGTACGGAATTTCTGGAACCACGGGCATCGTCCGCTACATACGAAGAGTTCGGAATGAGGGCCGGTAGTAAAGGCCTGGGAATTTTGACGTACCACTGATATTCGAGGAAATGCCTGATATGCGTCTGCATGGTTGCAACCGATGCGGTACCAGGGAATTGACGACATAAATAAAGATACTCCAATGCAATATCCACTGGATCTGGAAGTTCGTTCACGAAGAGGCTATCAAAGGGGAAAGGTAGCGAGAATCAGATTAAGAATGAAACGACTGGAAGGATGGTCATAAACGGACCATGGATTCCCTAATAACGTTTCGCCCACCATAACGCCGTCCGCACCAGTATAGTCAAGATTTTCTGGAATATTAGACCATTCGCGCACATTGCCGTTGCTAATTACAGGAACACGCAGACATTTTTTTAGCTTCTTCACTTGATCAAGATCGGCAGCACCTTGACGGCGTCGACGAGCGGAAACAGTACGTGCATGAAGTGTCACCCAAGCGGCACCGCATGCCTCCAAGCGTCGCGCAAAATCTACAGTTTTTTCAACGGGTTGAGCGAGTCGGATCTTTGCAGAAGTAGGAACGATAAACGAATGTGACATTGCGGAAACTGATCGCGGAAAACGTGAGATGATTTTACCCTGTGAACCTTGAACAGATAGATTTTACCGATGTCTTGTACTAATGGCCAGTCCTTTTGGTTGGTCATATAGGCACCGTAGTGAGCTTGGCGAGCAGCTTCCAAAGGACATCCAAGGTTTAGATCTAGGGCACTTCCGTTATATAATCAAGCATAGGCGCATGTAAGGAACGAGGTCAACTTACCAATACCATCACAATGCCCTTGCAATTTCTTGCCAGCTTGAATAATTGTTTGTACGTTATTCCCACATAATTGGACGACAACCGGACGGCCAAGCTCCGAGTCCATAGTAAGGTCACGTAAGTTATGTTGAAAATACTCCGCGTCGTTCAGAAACTTGTCAGGCATGAGCATCTGGGTGTATGCAAGGGTACATCCATATCTCCTAACCAGCGTCCTGAATGGCAAGTCTGACTGATTGACCATCGGTGCTGCTATTAGCTTGAGATTATCAGGCAACATCATCGCTTCTGATGATACACGATAACGAGGAGGGTTTGAGAAATCTCGCGAAGCAAGCCTCGGATAATGGGTTGTGGGAGAAGAGTCTGTCGCGGGTAACACCGCCACCATCCTAGTCCACTTTACAAGCCGATCGAGAAACATGCTCCAACTTCCGTGCTTGAACTCCCTGCACAGCGAGCCAATGATTCCAGTTTCAGTCTAGCTTTGCATATGATGGGGCTTTCTATCCGATTTGTGCCATTGTCGAACTCAAATGGCAGCTTATCATCGACTGAACCTTGCTGAACTTCCATGGCAGTGCACATGTTGATTACCTGAACTGTCATTGATCATTTGCTATCATGTGGTCCTTGATTAAGGACTCTAAGTCCGCATGGACGGTATGGCAATACATTGTACAAGGAAGGTAGCACGCGGTCGCAGCTCTGGAAGATAATAAGAGGATGCTACGAATCTGTTGAGCTTCTCGTGTCTTGCTCGGCCTTCCTCATCTTTGCGCCTGACATGGTTTTCAAGTCTGAGCTTTTAGTAGCCTTTGTTTGTTTGAATACTGTTCTAGCAGCTCTGTCAGATAGGGCTGCTGACCCTTGCGCTGTGATTGCTGGCAAGAAATGGGTTGCACCGCAGGCCGTCCGCGCTTGTTATTCGTCAATTATGGTTGACCCTGTCGTCAAGACCAATGTAAGTACGATGAATGGTTCTTTGGCATAACACATGCTTGCTTATTTTATTCTGCTAGATTATTGATGTTATAGAAAAGTCACTTGCCTTTCACACTTCTGTGAACTATCAGATCAAGGCGCCTGAGCCATTTACTGCAGATGTTCATGAAGATATTCTTGCGGACATCGAGGAATACAGGAACACGAATTTTAATTCAGATTACGACCTTCATATCACACTCTCGAGAGCCCTCAAACGTCTCAATGATGGACATTGTACTTGGATCAATCGCTGCTATGTGAGCGTGATGATTCATTTCCCAGATAAGCTGGATTGACTTTGTTCACAGGATTGTGTGTATTCAAGTTTCTCTACATAGCTCATTCCTCCTGTAACCTAATTATGACCTCCAGCGGCATTCATAAACTATCTCCCTATTCCATTAGTTCTTTTAACAGAACCGGATGGTACTCAAAATGTCTACATTGCTCCCGAAGCGTTCGCCGTTGCATCAGTAGAATTTGCGGATGAAATTCAGTTATGGCAAGATTCTTTGGGGTCACTGCAACTCGAATCTGTATGTGTGATGTTTTTACCTCGTTTGACAATTAAATCAAGGTCAATTTTCAGCTTTCAGGCGCCAAGGTTCTAATGATCAATAATCTCCCTCCATTTGATGCTGTAAATGCAAATGCAGCAATTGCTGGAACTTTCCAGGCCTTAGCAACTCGCCAGAACGGGTGTGTTCTCCCAATTTCTCGTTGATAATCCACAGAATCTGATGAGAAGTACAGATTTTTCTCCAGTTACGCGCTAACCTCAGCCGGCTGGACGTATAATTTGGGTAATTTCGCGCAACAGGCACTGCCACTCGATGACGACGTTGTTTTAACCATTCAGCGGGTCAATCATACCGATTCCGAGACTGTCACCGTGAGATTCCATCGGTACCCATACTCTTAACTAGTTTTGAAGTCATTGTCAGCTTCCCTATCGTTCAAGGATTGGTGCGATTAACCTTTTCACGAACACATCCACTTATTTGGCCAACAATTGTGCTGCTGTTACTGGGACCAACGGAATTGATTATTATGCATCTCCTGCTGCTAACTCTGTGGAGCGCCCTGTTGCAAAATTCCAGCAGCAGCCGGCCATCCCGGCCGCCGTTGTACGAAAGCACCATCTAAACGTTATCTTGGATGATATTCCGATGAGTGATATCGTGCTCCCTCCAACTCTCGTTCCCTCATTGCCAGCTGTAAACGGAAGTCGCTCCGTGGCACAATTCTACCTCTTAGACGATGAAAAAACTGGTGTTCTTGCCCTCGGAAGTTTCTCAGACTCAGATTATCTGGCTTTCTTAAACGGTTTGCTGGAAGGATTGTTCTCATTAAAGTCTAAGAATGCAACGCAGCTGATCGTCGATGTGGTACGTCTGCAGTACTGTTCTGCAAATATTGAAACTTGAGCTACGTTTTTAGACGAACAATGGTGGAGGCTTCATTTGTGCCGCCCATGTATGCTTTCTCCGAAATGATGTCAACATTTTGCTAATATTTCATTGAACATTAGTGGTTGCATCGGATTGTAAGTTCTGCGTCCTTATACCGCGATTCCACTTCCTCACTATTCTATCAAAAGATCGTTGGCCCAAAATCAACCACGGTTCCCCAAGCTGGGTTGGATACCGAAACAAGAGACGGCCCTCTTGCGCAGCTGATCGTGAAGCAACTAGTCAGCGGTAATGTCTCGGATCCGAACCTGGATCTGCTGTACAACCCTTTGCATTGGGTCAACGCAAGCAATATTCCGTTTGCTGCCAACAATGACTGGCTGCAGCCTCCAGTAGAAAAAGTTATCAACGGAAATCAAGACGCATTCAGTCAGAGGTATGCAAAGACTTTGGACATCATATGCGACATTCCTCAATTTGGCGTAGACTGGGTCAGGAGTGTCAGCCGGGTGGGTTCCCTGATGGCGCTCCGGAATTTGCCCTTTTCGACCCTTCGAAGGTGGTCATCATATCAAATGGCAGGTAACGCTGGTCTCGCTTTATTTAGAAACAGTTACTCACTGCACCAACCAGATGCGCAAGCTCTTGTTCTCTGTTCAGCGTGAGTTTGGGAGCAGTCACCACGACCATTAAGCTCATAGTCGGACTTCGGGCATAGGTTACCATGTCGAAGGAGGAAGGTGCCAGGACTGTCGTCGTTGGTGGTCAAAAGGATACCACCCAGCAATATTGTGGCACTGTCGGTGGCCAATCAACCGATTTCTCAACGATTGACTCTGAGATAAAGGCATGCTACCTTGAACTCAACCTTTTTACTGCACTTACTGATTCTGTGATAATCTAGACCACACACCTCAAAAACCATTCCCTTGCCCCACCTGACCTGTACGTTAAGTTTCTGTTTCCTGTCTTCTCTTCCCACGCGGGCGCTAAGCGTCGGCGAACTCCGAAACTTTCTGTCTGTTCTTCGGCTCGTAGATGGAGCTACAATTTGGCACTAGCTTTTGTTATTGACTCCTTCTAATTTTGCCAGTTTGGTCAATGGCGTACAAGGCATTACTTGGCGATTGGGCTTTGGTATTGATGATCCTACTCAACCCGAAGGTAAATATCTCAACTTTTGCGTGTTTACATCAGGCGTAACTCTGGCAAAATTATACTGATCTTCTTCACGCTTCAGAATGGCAGGATCATCCTGCAACTCTCAATTTGCCTATTTCCGGTAACATGTAAGACTTTTGAGTTCGCTCTCACGTTTCCTCTTTTGTCTGACTATACTAATCTCGCTTAGTGTTAACAATCCAGTCGCGATCTGGGAGGATGTGGCACGACGTATGTTCACGTAGATTGCCGATTTTGCTCAGATCAAATGGACTCCACAATCTCATTGTTTGACCTAAAAAGACTTGTTTTAAGCTTCATGACCTGCGAGTACCCGGATCAGTGTCGCGATTACAGGACTTGGATCTGGGATCTGGAAAATAGAAGTTCTTAAAACTGAAGTGATGGCAAACACCCATCAAGTGATTTTTGGACAGATATGTTTCTATCTTGTCTCAAGATTCTCCGCACTATGCGGGTTCACGTCCCTCGGCTCGATATCGGGAAATGTTTTCACTGTAGATGAAGAGATGTTCCGGACATTATTGCCTAGAAGTTCTGGTTGTCTTCACCCGGCGGTCGGCATGGCCCGTGAAATATGAGTGGGTCTGCCCGCCGGCATACATTCGATGAAAAGATGAGGGATCTATTCGTGAGCTTGCTCCAGTTGGTCAGACACAGACGTGTGCATATGAGTGGCGACAAGCCCTATACCATATTATCTCGGCTAATCTCACGGTCTCGAGAGGGCCACCTGGTCAGGGAGGTGCTCAGGAAACTTCCAGGAGGGTTTTGTGGTGTTCTTCCCCACGACGAGTCTGAAAAACTTTGACGCCCCACCCGCAACTATCCAGAGAACTATCGCGGGAATCCGCACCTAAAATATGTTTTGGGGTGCTGACGTCATGTACGTCATGGGAGAACATGGTGCTGACGTTGGACTATGTTTACTAGCCATGGCTTCGGGTAAGTACTCGGATACTTATCCCGAGCGAAGCCTACCGGTCAGGCTATCGTGTGTCGTGCACTCCTCATCGGTTGATTGAGGCGTTCTGCCCACGGGAAGCTTCTGCTGACATGCTTCCCGAAGTCACACGTCATTATGTTTCGATAGCAGACTGCCATTTGGCCCAATGTCCGAGAAACGCAATGAGTCCGATGTGCAAGTTTAATAACGTACGCACTACGCTCATGCGCGAGCTAATCTCGACAGGTTTCGCGCAGTCTCTCGATAACGGTACGATACTTTCTGGAAGGATCGTCGGAGCTTGATAAATGCGGGTACGCGGTGGGGATGTGGCGTACCACCGACGCGAACGTGGAGAACAATAAACGTGTCATACTACTGATAACAAACAGGGCCATCAATGTGTGCGACTGACCCATCGTTCTCTCTTCTTACCCGAATCGGCCTTGAATAGGTATTCGCCCCTCCTTACTCCGGGTTACTTCTACAATTAGGTCTAATCATCAGTCAATATTGAGTTTTCATTCGTCAATAAATGCTCCACCACGACATCTACAATTGAATCATCTCTCTGGATGCATTTAGATTTCATATGCAGTGGAGCCAGACTATCGGATTGATTCCAAGCTACATTGGACGACCGGGAATGTCCTACTTACGTATAGGAAAGCCCCAGGATCATACGACCAGAGGACAAGATCTTTCATGAAGAGTTCGATAGTTTTAATTCGTTATGAACTAGAAATACAAGTGACCCATGTGCAACAATAACAACGGAAAAAAATCATTGACCAAAAAAGAAGAAATAGTATGTGAATGTCCATGTCTATGTATACATTAGAAAACGGCGGAGGAGGGATAAATCACGGATGAGATGACGATTTTTATCTATGATGACTCGATCATAACCTTGAGGACCATGTTACCGTCCTCGTCTTGGCCACGAGACAAGAGGTCAAATGCACGTTTGGTCTCCTGCAAAGGGAAGCGATGTGTGATCAATTTCTCAACGTTTTTTAGTTTTCCGGATGCGAGCAAAGCCAGTGCAGCCGGGTACGTGTTGGCATAGCGGAATGACCCTTGTATATCGACTTCGCGCAGGGCAGCGGTAGAAAGGGGAAGGACGACGTTGCGCGTGCCCATACCGATCAGCATGACCTTGCCTCCGGCTATCGCCGTCTGGGTAGCGATAAGCTTCCCAGCACCTGATAGTAGTAGGGGTAGATACTTACGTGCACCGACATCTGAATGACAGGCTCGGCACCGGTGCATTCAAAAACGACGTCGAAGCCAGCTGGTGCACCAAACTCCGCTAAAGCCGCCTGGGAGTTTTCTTTTGCACGGCGGAGTTGTTCGTCAGTTGTTTTGGCCCTGTCTGCGGGGGGCAGACAGAATGTTTGGGAGGCGAAGCCATTGTTGCGCGCGAAGTCTAGCCGCGTTTGGTTGATGTCGATCGCTACGACTCGTGACGCGCCAAGAGAGTTCGCTACGGCGCATGCAAGGAGGCCGATGGCCCCAACGCCGTAAACGAGGACAGACTGGCCGGACGAGAGGTTTGCGCGACGCGACGCGTGGATGAGAACAGACAACGGTTCCGCAAGAGCAGCCATTTCGAAGCTGCAGTTATCGGGTAGACTGTAAACGCGCTGAGTTGAATGAGGTAATAAATTAATTAGAAGCAACCTACGGGTGAAGAACGAAGGCTGGATGGTTCATGCGACCCTGGAGAGTCCCGTCCGCGTGCGGAAAGACGGCAGCACTGCTACAGAACCTCATGTTTTTGCAGAGGTTGTAGCGGCCTTTTGTACAAAAGTCACAGGTCCTGCAATAGACGCCAGCCTCTATTGCGACACGCTGACCAGGAACAAGGTGTTTGACGCCTGGCCCGACGGCGGTGACAACGCCGGCAGCTTCGTGACCGAGGACAAGAGGCGCACGAACGGCAAAGTCGCCATTCCTCCCATGCATGTAGTAGTGCACTGGAGACAACACACATGAGCGAGGACGACCACGGCCACTTGTTCTACTTACGGTCGCTTCCGCAGAGACCAGTAGAAGCCACAGCGACCTGGGCCTGGTTTTGCGACGGGGGCCAGACAGAACGCTGCTCGACACGGAGGTCCTTGGGCCCATGGAGGACAGCGACGCTATGTGAGGGGAGGGCGACGGGAGACATGGTGGCGAAAAGGGGTGTGGAACGACAAGAGCATCTGCAACGGACGCTTTTATAGTCGACTGGCTGAGGAGAGTTGGATTTTATTCGTCGTGTCTGAGAGACAGGAGATCAGGCGCGGACCGGCCCGCCGGACGTGTGACCCCTTGAGATCCAGATCTGATCGGCAAAGACCTTTCCATCTGTGCCGGGCGTCCGGTGCGACCGCCGGAAGACCTCCCAGGCCCCTATCCAGATACAAATACTTCTTGCATTACCATTCTGTTGGCCCTAAATTTCGTCTCGTTCTATCGGTGCCATGGATCCTACGCCCTCCGTTCCGGCTCCATCTCTTTTCTCACTCAAGGGAAAAAACGTTCTTTTAACTGGTGGAACACGCGGTGCGTCGTGCGCGTGCGCCTTAACTCAATTTGTCTCCTTTGCCACTTCTGACCTATACCCAGAGCAAATAGCTTACGTCTTCTGCATCTCTAGGTATCGGTGCGGCTTGTGCAATTGCCCTCGCTGAAGCAGGTGCTTCTGTCTGCCTTGTCCAGCGCATCTCGTCCGAAGGAGCGCCACCAAACCATGAGACTTTGAACGCCATCCGCGCTCTCGGTGCTGTAGCTCAAGTCGTCTACTGCGATCTCGACGACATGGAGGCAGTGAAAGGCCTCTTTCAGATGGCCCTCGACGTGATGGGCGGCCAAATCCACATTCTTGTCAACTGTGCAGGCATTCAGCGGAGATCTCCAAGTCTCCATTTCTCCGAAAGCGATTGGGACGATGTGCGTCTTCGGCGGTCCGTGGTTCGCACAATGTTTCACCTTCCTACAGGTGATCAACGTGAACCTCAAGTCTGTGTGGTTGCTCTGCCAGGCGGCAGGAAGGCACATGGTTCCTCTCCGTCGCGGCAAGATCATTAATTTCTGCTCCCTCCTCACTTTCCAGGGTGGCCTGACAGTTCCAGCTTATGCATCCGCGAAAGGTGCCGTAGGGCAACTCACAAAGGCCCTGAGCAACGAATGGAGCCAGCACAATGTCCAAGTCAATGCAATCTGTCCTGGTTATATTGCGACAGACATGTGGGTCTTTTAAATTTTCTATATTTCAGGTCAAGTGAGTCCGAGTCATATCCGTGACTCGGGCGCTATAGCATGTTTGCCACGTTCCTTTTTCTTGATCTCATTTTTTGCAAATTGTTCATTTATGTGTCATTAGGAATGAGAAACTCCTGGCAGATCCTACTCGTCTGCGCCAAATATCCGAGAGAATCCCGGCTGGACGTTGGGGCTACCCAAAAGATTTCGCCGGGCCCGTTGTCTTCCTTGCTAGCGACGCCAGTCAGTATATCTGCGGGGAACTACTTGTAGTTGATGGTGTAAGTTGCGAGATCTATCCTTGATCCGGGCTTTTGTATTTACCCGTACATCCGTAGGGTTGGATGGGCCGGTGACACATACCATTGTTCGTCGCAGTCAAATTATAACGAACAATGTATACCACAACGACTCCATTATATTATATTGTACAATAGTTCAGAAGATGTCTACTACACTGTTTTGCAATGTCACATCCTCTGCATTGTACTTATGACGATGATGGAAGCCGACGCAGGCCACAAGGTGAATTACGAGACACCAGAGACACACCTGCCATGCGATAGTGGACTTGCGTTTGTCCGAATGTAGCGATGTCGTACCTGACGCATCAGAAAGCACCGATCAGAGATTATCGGCCTGCTAGCCCTGCCAAAACTCTTTCTTACACAAATCTGCGCCAAGGAACCCCATCTTAGCTCTAACACAGCTATCCAATGGACTTTCTTGATCATATCTCACCCTCGAAAACTTCGCTCGCGACGGCAAGCCCCGCAGAAACACAAGGCAGGCACGAGTGCACCCCGAATCCCTTACTTACACACCTAAATTGTGTTGTCATATCCATCAGAACTCGTTCGCGGAAAAGCGGTGACAGGAGCGGCGTACCGATGGCCGCTGGAAGTGCAAGTCAAGCGAGGGCCTGAGTCGCAGCGGGTGGAGCTCCGGGCCGAGACCACAAAATGTTACAACATCCGCGGTCCTAAAATCGACTCTTAGAGAGGTAATACGACAAACTAGATCCCCTCGAACACGGTAATTGCCTCTGAGAAACTTCTCTAGGTTCGCAAAAGGCCGAGATTCTATTGTTTCTCAGACGGGAGGACCGCGGCTCTGGGTGGCTGGCAGGAGCAATCGATCACGACAGGTCTCGTATATTTTGACACGAGGGACTTGATCAGAATCATTCGCTAAAGCATTGAGTTGTGGAAACAGGTTCCCGCCGGGCCGCAACCGCCTACGAGAGTGATCGCACAAGGGCGCTAGAAAGGAAGATGTTGGCCCTATGCCGCGTGACGGGCACAGAGTCCCAACCAAAAGGTAGAGAGACAGGTTTCAGGAGGCAGTCCAAAACAAAAGCCGCTCCTCTTTTCCCCCGCATTGTACATGCGCGTTACGGTGTCAAGCTGTGAGCGTCGTAAGCTGAGATCGTCGAGATATGGGTGCATTGTACGATACATGAGCTTGCTGGAAATATTGTTACCGAGACATCCGTTATTCTCGCAATGGGTGATAGACCGATTGTATCTCATTCAATCACCACGAGCCCGGAACGGTGGCGTTGACAAAGTTCCTGCAATGTCCCACTCTCCCAGGCAGCGTGAGTAAGGAGAAATTAAGGGACAGACTTCAACCCATTGTTCTGGCGAGCCACGGGAGGGTACAGTGATTCCCCAGAAGTCACATTGGCTCGTTGGCACAATTCCTAGCTTGGCGGGGGCAAAAACGTACAAAAGATACCATGACGTAGCAGAAAGCCCAGTGCGTGAGATGCACATGTGTACTACGTCCATCCATCCCACCGGAGACCTTAAAGGCATCCGAAGAAATTGGATCGTTCCGTCAGCATCTACGTGTACCCCAAAAGCTAGACCTTAAAGTAACTCCCCGGGAGATAAGACTTAGTTCCCAAACTCTGTAGAAGCCCGTTCTTCCGTGCTCCTAATGAAGCGGCAAGTTCAACCCACAAGGAGATCTTCATGTACAGCCCACAGAAGCTATCAGTGCAGCCCGCAAGATGAGGTAATTCTGCCTAGACGCGATTCAGTGAGGAGTACTCCATGGTGTTCTATGTAGTATTCTCATAATGGATTCTTGTCGCGGAATGATCCGTGCGTTGCGATGGTAATATTTGGAACTTTACGTTGTCCATGTGGTTGTTGCTTGAGAGTCAGGTGCTTTGTGACCGATGTTTCTTCTGGTAAACTATGTATATTTCCCGTTAAACCGGTCAGCTGGGCATACGTCCATGAGAAATGGGGTTCACTTGAGGATCCATAAAAACATTGATTTCGTCATAGACTTATGTCTGACCCTCAGCGAAGTTAATTGTAGGACAAGATTCCGAGAAGAAAGTGCGGAGGACTATGATCAATATTTACGGTGATGGTAAGTAGCTTGAGGCCTTGTCATATGTGTGCAAAGAAGCATTTTAGAACGGCATCGAAGAACTATAACTTCACCGGGAACTATCGATACTTCGACGACATCTTATACTGGGAGCACTGAGAGCGGAAACGACAGAGCGTGTGTACAAGTATTGAGGAAACGGAATGCGGCAACACGTTGAACATTGTACATTTCTCGGGAAATCCCGAGAAACCGAGAACTATTCCCAGCGCACAAAATGTTATATATTAACATCGTATGCATGTCGTTAACGGAAAAAAACATCAAACAATGGAAAGTGTGCTTTCGCACATGACAAAAACTGTGGAAAATTGTCGAATGAAACAGTATCCATCTTTTCATTCCCAACGGAAACAGTTCCGGGTCGAAACGAGGCACGTGGTAAGCTGTAACATGTAAGGACTACGAGCCACTGTTTTCTTGTTGATCAACTGCACTGTCGAAGGTTACAGAGACGCGGTTGGGTGACGAAACTCTGAGGTACAACATTGGCTTTCTACAAAGCCGCAGACTCCGGTGGTTTATTCAATTAGTCCATGCCCGAGTCACCCTTCGAAGGTCATAGAAAGCCAACTGCCGGCTCAGAAAAAATTGTTCATTGATGTTGGAGACGGTCGTATCAAATCACGATTTCAATGGAGAACACTTGCCCTCACAACCATCCTTGCGAGACGTCTTTTCCATATCGACAGGGCAACAAAACAGAAACAGGGATTTTGATGACCATATTCGGTGCGTTTGACCTTGACATGTAGGCGAGACGGCCTTCCCGGATTGTACTTATGAACACTAGGCCTAGCCTCGACCCTTTTAGAAGCCGAAATGGCGCGAGAAAAAAAAACCAACATGCATCGCCATGGTACGTTTCGTGTGTATATATAAGTGACATGGCTGATGGATGGGTGTTTCAAATTTTATTGTCCAGTCTGCTTTCTCGACCGTGAAACCGATTCTCAATAGCTATGACAATAGTTCTGACGCCCTACTGGTCCAATGGCGTGCAAAAGCTCAAGATGGTTCCCCAACGTTCGTACAATGGTGTCTACTATTTTTCATGACTCACATCACTCACATCCAACCACCTAAAGCCGAGCCCAAGCCCAAACCTGGCTTAATTCCGCCTGCCTTCAACGAGGATGTTCATGCCCTTCGCTGTCTTGACCAGCTACGATCGAAACATGAGAACATTGAGAAGTACACCTTTTTATCAACACTAAAGGAGAGGGATCCTTCGATGTTCTACAAGCTGTGCCTCCAGTACATGTCCGAGTTCACGCCCATCATCTATACTCCAACTGTTGGCGATGCTTGTCTACAATACTCACATATTTATCGGCGACCGGAGGGTCTGGTGAGTATAGTGGCGATTGATTCTGAATTTAGCAAACTTGTTTGTTGTAGTTCATCTCCATAAAGGATAAAGGGAGGATTCGGGAAGGTGAGCCCTCCTTCATTCGTCGCGTCGCATTCCACGGTTGATAATTGATCAGTTATTAGAAACTGGCCGAAGATCGACGAAGCTAGGATCAGCGTTGTAACAGATGGTCCGTAATGTAATCTTTACCGAAATTTTATGGCCGCTTACCGTGATTCAGGGTCACGTATACTGGGATTGGGTGACCTTGGGGTCAATGGAATGCCCATCTCGATTGGAAAACTTTCCTTGTACATCGCCGGTGCGGGGTAAGAACTGGCTTTCCTATTTAGTGATTTCGAGCAACCTTTGAAACGTTTCTAGAATCCACCCGGCATCTACGATCCCCATTTGCCTTGACTTCGGTACTAACAACCAAGAATTCTTGGACGATCCATTCTACCTGGGGCTTCGTCAGAAGAGGATCACCGGTCCAGAAATGACAGAATTCATGGACGAATTTATGCATGAGATGTCCGTGACGTTCCCCAAGCTACTTGTCCAATTCGAAGTATGTTTCCATGCGTTAAAGTGGCTATGGCGTTGAAGAACATGTCTAGGATTTCTCCACTGACCATGCATTTCTCTACCTCGAAAGATATAGAAAGAAATACCCTGTTTTCAATGACGATATTCAGGGCACTGGTGCTGTTGTCCTCTCAGGCCTCATCAATGCCGCGAGGTTGTCCTCCGCGGCTTCAGGGAGACATATCACCGACCACCGTATCCTATTCTTTGGTGCAGGTTCTGCAGGTGTTGGCGTTGCAACGCAATTGATGAGCTTCTTCACGCTCAATGGCCTCTCGAGAGATGAAGCGCGAGAGCGGATCTGGCTGATTGACTCGCAGGGTCTTGTCTTTGATGCTCGTGGGCCTATGGCAGAGCACAAAAAATGTAAGATCACGCTTGTCGTTCCCGTGAATATCATTGATCAATAATTTGACAGTCTTCTCACGCAAGGACTACAATGGGCCTCCGATTACTGCAATCCTTGATATCATCGATTATGTCAAGCCTACCGCTTTGCTCGGTCTCTCGACCATTTCGGTAGGTGTAATCCTGATCGTACGATCTTTCCCCTCTGACCTCTGATGTTGCTTTTCAAGAATGCCTTCACCCCGGAGGTAATCCGAGCTATGACAGTCATTAATTCCTGCCCCATCATCTTCCCCCTCTCTAATCCCGTTCGATTGTCCGAATGTTCATTCCAAGATGCGGTTAAGTACACCGACGGCAAAGTCCTTTTCGCTTCCGGCTCGCCCTTCCCTGCAATGGAATACGAAAATAAGACTCTATATCCCGGACAAGGCAACAATATGTACATCTTCCCCGGTATACAGCGATTCCGTCATCTCTTCCCACCAATGCCCGTTAACGCTATTTTTCAGGTCTCGGCTTTGGTGCCATCCTTTCACGTGCCAACTCCGTTACCGATAGTATGGTTGAAGCCTCCTCTCTGGGACTTGCCGGTTCTTTAACTGAAGAGGAACACTCTATGGGCCTTCTGTACCCCAAAATCGAGCGCAGTACGTTATTCCTTTTTGTTATCGCCAGATGCACTCGGAACTTAAGCTTACTTATAAGTTCGCGAAATCAGTGCCCATATCGCGACGCAGGTCATTCGTGCTGCTCAGAATGAGGTAAAGAACCTTGTCTTACGTTTCCATAACGGACCTACTAAAGTCGTACCAGGGTGTCGACCGTTCGCCTGATCTACGTTCTATGGATGATGCCGAACTCTTCAAGTTTGTAAGCAGCAAGATGTGGACCCCCTAGTCTCTTCAAAAGATGTTTTCGCTTATCTTGTTGACTGTATATAGATTATTAGACGGAGTGATCATTATTGTAGACTCGGGTTGAATAACAACATGAGCACGGTGGTTGGTGCTTTTTGGAAATGCGCGAGTTGGCGGGACTGATCGTGTAAATTTCATTTTTGAATCTGCGCGGGAAGAACATGTGTACGTGGATCTTGGAAGAATTTCTTCGTTTTGAGAGCTTCATTTTGACACAAGTCATGTTGGAGTAGTATGGAAACAGAGCGAGTTTAGCTCTAGTGCAACCGCTTCCTATAACGCAACGAAATCGTCGGCTTCGATCGCATACACTTCCAACCATGCAGAAAGTCTGAAACGCTGTGTATGGTACATACCCTACTTTTAAGCTATTAGGAAACGTCTACATCCGATATCCTCAAGACAGGACATGATATTGATAGAAGGGATTGTGGAGTATGCCATAGATACTTATAGGTGCAACCGAGTCTCCTGTTTCAAAGGAGTGTTTGTAGAAAAACATCACGACTTCTAACAAAAGAATACAGGCATTGATTCTGGAGATGACAATGGTAAATTCTCAGACTCTTTCAAGGACGTGATGTCATATTCTCCAATGGTCCGCCTGCACAAGAGCGGTCTTCTTTTTCTGGTGCGTGTGTCCTGTGGTGAAGTCACCGTCCTTTGCGCCGCCCAACATCTAACTTTGGTAACAATGGTGTGCAATCAAAATTTGTCTACGGCCTTGCGGCTTTGTCAGCAAAATTCTCGGAGTTCTTTTGACTCACACACCTGCAGCTGAGGCTGAACGTTGAACCCACAGACGAGCCGATGCAAGCCGAGATGACCTGCTGAAACATACTCGAACCCGCTCCTCCCGACTTTTTGGGGCTTGAAAATAGGCTTTTGTCATTTTATTTCTTGCCAAATCGATCATTATCATACAACCTGAGCCGCTCCAATATTATATTCACTAATTCCGACCACCGGTGGAGTTTCGATTCGGCTTGATCGCATTGATTTGATTTGTATCGTCTTAAGCGACTGGGGCTGAACGCCCACAAGGTCTTTCTGTTCGACCTCTATGCCCCACTTTCAGCTCGAGGTGTGCATTGCACTCGCAGCTGCTGGTCTCGGCAGTGGAGGGCTTCTTTATTTCAACCGGCCTCAGGAGGGTAAAATTCAGCTCCCAGTCTATACGGCCCTAGAGGCGGATGCGGATGAGACTCTTGGTCATGACCCATTTGATGTGACCACGCCTGAAGACGTTGTTGACGGGTTTCCTATTGACGGCGATGCATTCTGGGCCAAGGTCCGTTATCAATGAACACACCGTGTTTTGTAACGTGATTGACGAGTCAAGGTTAGATGAGGTGGCGAAAAGCACTTCTCACTTTTCTGCTCATAATTATTCTCGCACTCGACACCATTTCGCTTGGTTGGTCTTTCGTAAACGACGAGAGCACCGAGATCGTGATCAACAGTATTCGTACTCTCTTCTCACTCTATCTCGTTACTCTTGCAGCCTTTTCCGTTAGTGAATCGACCACTGAGCGTCATTCTGTATATATATACCATTTGACTGCACTCACCACGGTGGCCACCCTCTTACTGGGTTCTACGGCAATTTTACCCGACTCATCTCCGGCAAAGGCATCGTTCAGGCCGGCAAGATCCCTCCTCGGTGCGTGGTACACAACTTTGGCGTTGTATGCCATAACCTGTATACTTTATTTTACGACACGAAGAGGACCGCGTCTTTATTACCCAGCAGACAAAATCTATTCTGAAAAGACATTGCAAGCTGCAGTCAATCACGAGGAGGAGAATGTCTCTGGCGTCGTTGGTAAACGACTTTCATCACCTAAATATGTTTTTTCTCATTTAATGGCTCAGGTGCATCGATATTTGAAATTCTCCTCTTCTCCTACACAACCAAAGTTGTCAGACTCGGGAATATCGCCACAAGCCTTGAGACGGGCGACTTACCCATCGTCCCAGGCGACATGCGTGCCACCTTCAATTACTCCAAAATGAAAGGCGGAATGCGCGATATACGTCTTCGTATAGGGAAGTGGAAACCTCAGCCTGGGAACGGATGGAGCATGGGCTGGCGTCTTCTGCGTCTCAATATCAAAGATATATCGCTCATGATACTCCTTGCGGCGATTGCGGCCGTTTTGTTTTATACCCCTGCGCTATTTTTGGAGAGGCTAGTGAAGCATCTGGAGGTCGATACGGAGAGGAAGGATATGGGTTGGGGGTGGGTTTATGTTGTTGGATTGTTTGCGTCAAACGCCATCACATATCTTGGTGATTCTGTCACTCCTGACTTCTTCATCTCTTATTTATTGACTTTATGGACAAGCCACCGGCCAATTATGGTCCATGTCGACTACAACAATACAAGTTCGGCTCAAAATTCAACTCAACTCCATCCTGTTTGGTAAAACCCTTGTCCGTAAGGACGTCGCGTCATCCGCATCTACACCTACATCAAACGGGGATGCAGGCGGAGAATCAATCAAGGAGGAGAATGATGATTTTTCTAGTAAGGCACAGGTGATGACACTTATGACCACCGACGTGGATAGAGTCAGCGAGTTTGCGTGGCATCTCTTTTCCCTGGTCGGTGCGTACAATCCGCAATTGATCATTGCATATGTGGTTAATGCATCCGTTGTAGATTCACCAATCGAGATCATGATTGGTTCACTATTCTTATACAAGCTTCTCGGTACGCTCCGCCGTTGCCTATCTGTCGTCGTTACTAACTTCAACTGCGTAAAGGTATTTCCTGTTTTTTCGGGCTTGGAGTGACATGTTTGTTCCTGCCCTTGAATCACCTGGCGGGGAAAGTTGTTGTCGGCGCTCAGGAGAATCTTATGAAGGCGCGTGATGAGCGTGTCTCATTGATGAATGAGGTATGCACATCAACTCAACTTCTAGCGTGTCCATTGATTTTGGTGTGCAGATACTTGGGGGCATTCGTATGCTCAAGGTGAGTTATCATAAATAATCTCTGGATTTAATGTGATGATGAAGACGTAGTTCATGGCTTGGGAACGTAACTTTGAGGCTAAAGTAATGAAAGTTCGCGAAAAGGAGTTGAAATATCAAAAATTGAATTATTCTATCGAGACCTTGTGGAATGCTATTTGGTATGTGGTCTTGGTATATGTGTTTGAGTTTTCAAGTCTTCTTATGGATTACAGGAATGGCTCCCCAATTCTAGTCACACTAGTTTCATTCTGGCATTTTGCAGTCGTGAGAGAGCAGAGATTAACTCCTTCCATCGCATTCACATCGGTATGTCATTTCTCCAAGATCATTCACTAAAACTGCGTCTGAGAGGACATCTACAGATTATTGGTATAAAATCTTGCTGTCTGGTCTGAAAGACATTCTCCTTATTTCTATTCCAGTGTTCAACGAGATGAAGTTCGCTCTTAACGCCCTCCCCGAGACATTCATCAACTTACTGCAGGTGCTTTCTCTCGTCTTCTTCCTCGATAGTAGTGACTGAAATTGTCTCACAGAGTCTTGTTTCTCTCCGTCGTATCGAGAAATACATGAACGGTGCTGAAGTGTCCCCAGTCCCACCAATTTCTCAACAGTCTCAAACAATCGCCTTCCAATCTTGCACGATTACTTGGCCTCAAGACCGTTCTCTCAGAACTGCAACAAGCAGTACTATCCCTTCCACAACTGCAACACCGAAACACAAGTTTATGCTCATCGACTTGAATCTTAATTTCCCAGTTGGCGAGTTATCGCTTGTATGTGGAAAACTTGGATCGGGAAAGACGCTTTTGTTACTTGGTGAACTCTTTCCGTGTGTTTGTGTCCGATAAGGCACTGATTGCTTATGTAGCTTTGTTGGGAGAAAGTGATGTTCTTGCTGGCCAGGCGCTTTGCCCGAGGTCGCCTCCTGATTCATTGGCGTCGTTCGCGAATGTGCATGCTTCAAAGGAAGAGTGGATTGTTCGAGGTGTTTGTGCATATGTTCCACAGGTGGGTCTTGATATTCTTGAATGTTATTGTCTGACTTAGTTTCGTTGCGTATAGGCTGCATGGCTTCGCAATGCCTCAATTAAAGGTTTGTGGATGTGGTTTCCTTCGCCATTGTCTCGATTATAATAGCACTTTAGACAATATTCTGTTCAACCTGCCTTATGATGAGGAGCGATATCAAAAGACGTTACAGGTGTGCACATTACCCATTCAATCGATAGAGTCCATAGTTCTTGACATTGTAATCACTTAGGTTTGTGCCCTGATAAGTGACCTCGAGATTCTGGAGGATGGAGATGAGGCCGAAATTGGGGAACGTGGTGTAAGTGGTCCTGGACAGCTTTATCAATGCCGAATCCAATGCCTTTGAATAGGTGAACCTGTCAGGTGGTCAAAAAGCCCGAGGTATGTCTGTAGTTTTCGGATCTCCCACAGCATTTGAATCCTCTTTGCTAGTCTCTTTGGCTCGCGCAGTATACTCACGTGCATCGGTTCTACTCCTGGACGATGTTCTTTCAGCTGGTTTGTAAATCCGTAGAGTCGGCAAAGTACCCAACACTAACTATCGACTTTTCCACAGTGGATGCTCACACCGCCCATCACCTATATTATCAATGCCTCAAGGGTGAACTCATGCAAGGGAGGACTATCATCCTGGTCTCTCATCATGTCCAGCTGTGCGCCCCTGGTGCCGGCTACATCGTGGTCCTCGATAACGGCAGAGTTTCCTTCGAGGGCGACCGGGAAGCTTTTCAACAATCTGGTACCATCCGTACTCTTGTCCAAACTACAGATGGAGGGGCATCGGATAACAAGGAAGAAGAGATTTTGGAAAAGGACTTGACTAAAACCGAAGCAAACTCAGAGTCCAGCTCGACTATTGCTTCCGTTTCGGAGACCAAGGTCGAGAAGAAGAAACCGAGGAAACTGATCGAGGAAGAAAAACGAGCGGTTGGTCGTATTGGAAAGGACGTATGGGAGACGTACATTCGCGCTTGTGGAAATGTTTGGTACTGGATGATCTTTGCTTTTTTCCTGATTATTGGCTCCATTAGCCCAGTATTTGAGAACGGTTGGCTTAGGTGAGGTTCTTAGAGATCTCATCTACTACCTTATACATTAACAATTTTGGATTAGGTACTGGTCAAGCGTGGGCGACAATGATGACAGTCCTATCTTTTACATCTCAATTTATGCTGCTATCACCGCCGCTGGGCTCATTATTAGCACTGTGCGATACTTCGTACTTTACAATGGTTCGATTCGAGCTTCGACGGTACTTTATAAGAAATTATTGGAGACGGTTTTGTTCGCAAATATTCGGTTTCACGATACCGTGTCCCGCGGTCGCCTTTTGAATAGATTTGGCAAAGATTTCGAGGGTCAGTCAAGTCTGCAATGTAGTTGAGATGGCTTCTGACGCTTTGACAGGTATTGATAGTAGCTTGTCTGACAATTTTGGTCGGAGTGTCATATATGGCTTGTCGGCCTTAACAACTGTCGTCACAGTTAGTGTCGTTGGTGGTCTGCCATTTATGTTTGCCATGTGTATCCTGGGATTCATCTACTACAATGGTAACTGATTCGATACTGCCAAAATGTCTATCTAACTCAGGTTTTTCCTCAGCTGCAAAGGTGTGATAGCTCTTTTTGCAAAGCAACGAGTTACTTCAATTTGAAACAAAATAGGTCTATGGTCAAACCTCCCGGGATATGAGGCGTTTAGGAAAGTCATCTTTTCTCTTATTCAGGAACATGAATTTGACGTCATCTAAAGACTCTGTGACTCGCTCTCCACTATACTCAATTTACGGGGAGACGATCTCAGGTGTCGCCATTTTGCGCGCCTTTGGAGCCTCTTCCAAGTTTTTGCGGGACATGCTCTGTTGTGTAGATACTGTGAGGCCCCTAGTAACATCCCTGGTTTACCGAGCTCATTCACTTGTCGCAGAATGCAAATCCATTTTATTGGATGTGGGGAGGTAAAAGCCTTTCGAAGTTTGATGAACCATCTGATCTCATGTCTATCAGTTAATCGGTGGTTGTCTATGCGATTTAACTTACTTTCTTGCGGTGTCATTGGCGTCACAGGTGTGGTTTCCTTGATAACACCCAGTATCAGTGCATCGCTTGCTGGTTTCGCCCTCACATTCGCATCAACTATCACTGGTGATCTGTTGTTTATGGTTCGAAGATTTGTTGGTTTAGAACAGTCCATGGTGAGGGACACATTGGCTGCTTTTCCTTCGGCAAGTCGTTGACTCTTTTTTCAGGTTGCAGTCGAACGGATTAAAGAGTATTCCGAGCTTCAGCGGGAGCCACCTGAGTTCATTGAACCTCGTCCGCCTACATCATGGCCTTGTGAAGGAGCCATTGAATGCCAGGATCTTGTAATTCGCTACGCAGTCTGTTCTTTCTAGCTCTGTGTGATTTTCCAGCCTCACGGTAGTCTTCAGCCTGATTTACCGGATGTACTGCACAAACTTAATTTTACTGTCCGTCCGGGAGAGAAGGCATGTGCACATACAATCCCGGTCTTCGTCACATTTTTATTTTTGGTTCAGGTCGGCATCCTTGGACGGACGGGGTCAGGAAAGAGTACGCTTGCTCTATCTTTCTTCCGATTCGTTGAAGCTACGCAAGGTCGCATCCTTGTCGATGGACTGGACATCGCTAAAATTGGTCTCACTGACCTTCGGAGCAAATTGACAATCATACCTCGTAAGCTTGTCGCTTACTTGTTTCATACCATTAAGCCGACGTTCATACGCAGAGGACCCAACAATCCTTAGTGGAAGCCTGCGGTCGACTCTCGACGTCTTCAACGAATATGAAGACGTGGAAATCGTGAGATTCAAGGTAGACTTTCTACCCTCAATAATAACTGCCAACAGTTTGAGGCCCTCCGTCGAGTCCATCTTGTTCCCTCGGAAGGCTCAGTCGAAGAGGAGGTCCATGGTGTGAACGAAAATATCTTCCGAAACCTAGATTCTACTGTATCGGAAGGTGGAGAAAACTTCTCGACTGGGTGAGTCTGAATTTTGCTCAAATACTCAGCTTGAACCCAACATTTCACAGGGAGAAGCAGCTACTCTGTATGGCCAGAGCTATTCTGAAGCGTTCCAAAGTCTTAGTGATGGACGAGGTGAGGTTCATTCTGCCCTTTAGATCGTAGCTTTTTTTCCTGATCACTTCCTGATCAAATTCTTTAGGCAACTGCAAGGTGGGGACGATGTATAATTTCTTTGAAACACTCTTGCTGAACACTCATCACTTTGCTGCAGTGTCGACTATGCAACTGACGAACTGATTGGCAAAACCATCCGTCAGTGAGTATTCATTGCGTGCGGTTGCTCGTCGTTTTCACGCTAATGGATGATGGACAGAGAATTTGCCGAGAGCACGATCCTTACTATTGCGCATCGTTTGCGTACGGTCATTGATTATGACAGGGTAAGCAAGATGATATCTCTGCTCGAACAAGGACCTAAAATTGGTCCCAGGTCATGTTACTGGATCAAGGAAATATCATAGAGTTCGATCGGTGAGGTTTCAAGGGCTATTCACAGGTTATTGTACGCTCATTCGTGTTTCAATAGGCCGTCAGTGCTTCTACAAGATAGTAATTCCAAGTTCTACGCCCTATGCAAAGCGACTGGTAGGGAAGAATTTGCAATGCTCAAGAAAATGGCGGGTGTTTAGATTTTTGGATGGATCTTTTGGCGTGTAAAAAAGGGGAATGGTCATTTCTACTGACATCTTACATTCGAGAGGCACTCTGAAGTAGGTCCAACCGACCTCTCTAAGTGTATGGAGGATAAATATACAATCGTCATTATATTGAAGGCTATGTGAACGTCATTTGCGTACAAAAAATGCATGTAAAGTCATTGACTAGCATCGTATATGTATAAATAAGGATTGTAAGGCTCGCTTACCAGAAGTAACAGTGCGAAAGGGGAAAATTCGAACAGATAAAACGAAATCTACCAGAGGCAGCGCCTCCAATGCCTGATTAGGCCAACCAACCCATCAAAGAGCATTCGCAACATGGACTTGTATTCTTGAGGCGTCTTAGTGTGATGATCTCTAACAGGCCCCAAAGGTCCATTGATTTGGCGGGGAGGAAACTCCTGTACCTCAAGAGGCAGGAGAGGATGAGTAGCAGCGGGAGATGGAGCTGCAGACTCCGCTGAGGTCGTCGGAATTTCCAGCGGTAGACTTCGACGTGGCTCCTGAGTAACATGAAGTGCAGGAACCACAGGAGCCTCCGCCTCACTCTCCTTCGTAATCTCGAGGATGGGCACAGTACTCTTGATAGATGATGGCTCCTGCGGAGCAGGTAAGACGGCGACTGGAGATACTTTCTCTTTCTCCGCGGTCTCTATCGGCACCGATGCAACGCCTGCGGGCGTTAGCAGGACACTCGGGTGATCCACTACGACATCTTTCTGAACGACGACAATTTCATCTTCCACGGGTTGAGTCGAAAGTGCAAGGTCCTCGAAGGAAGAATTTAGAGAAGAAACTTCGCGAAGAGGTTCTGCGACGTGATCGGGCTCGGGAATTGACGGGGCTATGCCGGCCTCCATTATAGGAAGGCGGGAGGTGACAACAGGTGGCGCTTCAACTATCGCATCATGTGTAGCGGAACTAGCAGAGGGAGTTACATCTTGAATGACCTCGGGCACGGATTGAGTAGGTGGTATCGGTGATGGAGGGACTGCCTCTTTCTTCTCGGATATAAATACAGTAGATTGCTCCTCAGTCACTAACGAAGGGGCCATAGCGTCTGTCACGAGAGATGCGAGCACCGGCTCTGATGCAGAGCGAGGTTCCATAGATGGCTCTTCAACCTCTAGATGCGCCCTGATTTGTTCTGACGGTGGCTCCGATGTGGATAGGGGTGCAGGAGACGACGCTTGAGCCTCGATATGCGCGTCAACATGTTCTCGTGCTGGCTCCGGTGCGGATATAGGTACAGGAGACAACTTCGTGGTTTCTTCTAGCTGCGCGTTCGGTTGTCCTGATGCTGGTTCCAATGTGGGCGCTAAAGACGACTTTTTATCCTCGAGCTGCGCAGGGGGCTGTTCTGACACTGGCGCCGCTCTGGAAACGGGTGGAAGTATATACGGTTGGACAACCTCTGGCTCCGCATTAAATTGCTCTGCTAATAATAAAATGGGCGCCAACTCTGATACAATTGCTGCGGATAACTCAAGCGGCTCATCAAGAGCCTCTTTGGTCGTGGATTCACGCGAGCTCGACAAGTCTGAATGTTCGACGATGTCCCGCGAAGGTGCTTCCTCTGGCTTGTCTGCAGATTGTGTCTTGGAAGATTCAATCACAGGTGACAGAGCCTGTTCGGATTCTGGTACCGATGACTGAGGTTCAGGAACCGTAGACTCTGCCTGAAGGGTTGCAGGCTCCGCAGTCGGGTTCGATTTAGTCGCCGGTTCCAGTTCGGAGGAGGAACGTATCGCCGATGCAACCTTTGAGGGCGTGGAATCGCCATCTCGGAATGATGATGCAGTGGACGTGGTTCGTCGTCTGGGAATGAGAGAAGATGGACGTCGCAGGGCCGTGCCCATACGAGCCAGTGTCGACTTTGAAGGAGTGGCAGTGGGCTCCTGAGAAGGAGGTCCCGTAGAGAGTGGAGATTTGGGAGGGACTGGCTTGGGAGCGGGAGAAGTGGGTGCTACAGCAGCGGCGCCCTTTGCAGTGGCGCCCTTCGCAGCGACGCCCTTAGAAGGTGATGAGTTAGACTCGTGAATAGTTGATGAGCGAGAGGGTGTCTTCGAACGACCCATGCTGAGGAGAGTAGACGTCCGCCGAATGGCACCACCAGGGGTCCATTTCGGCTTCGAGGGTGAAGGCGAGTTCATTGCTAACTCGATGAGATGCGAGAAAGCAGGTATAGAGGGTATAAGAGGTCTTGACTGTGGTGGTCAAAGACAAGCCAGATATGAAGGATAGTGCTCAAGGCGCGCGTGTTCAAGTTCATGCGCCTGGCCACCATGCGTTTGCATTGAGGCTCGGAACCACGAGTGATCGCTCAGTGTTTGAGGTGGATAACGGCAGTGCGCACTCCACGTTTCACCGAACACAACGATTGTAAACCTGATTCGTACATAAAATAAGGGTCCTCCTAAAACTTGACATGCTGCAGTTTGTCTTGAAATGTATCTGGATGATTGCAGATGATTGTACACCCATGAGGCAATAGACGTCACAACAAGTGAAAGGAATTTGACTGACGTGTCTGCCTCGTGGATGATTATCGCGTTTGATCCAGCCTCCGAGCTGCATGTTGAAATCCATCATGCCGGTCTTGTGTACATCGCAAATCACGACACAAGGTATCGTTTTTTCAACAAAACGTTTCCGATACATGTTTATGTATGCCACAATGATATGGATCTAGCTGAAAAAATTTCAGCGACAAAACCAAGAACTTTTTGACCTACAAGCTACACCGTGTTTCGATCTCATAATGTAAAAGTGCTCACGGCCATGAGTCAATCAACATACTATCACCCCAGAATGGATTCAATGAATCACTCACTCTATTTGAAGGCTTAACCCTGATTTGATGGGAAAGTGAATCAACTACTTCAAATTACACTTTCCGCTCCAGACTCTGACTCATCTTTCTGTGACTTCTCTTGTGCTCGGCTACGCCAATTGAAAACGCTATTGGAGCAGGTTCATTGGAAGCAAATGCCGCTGTAGATCTCCAGTGGCGGAAAACATCCTTGTTAAATTTGATTTCCGACCATTATGTGTGTGCATCACTGGCAAGTATTTACATGCATAGAGAGCGCGCGTAGATAATGTTGTGGAACCGAGTCTCGCACCGCTTCCCGATCACGTCGTATCGACGTGTTGTGGTCCTGCATTTCTGATCTAATCGATCCTTATCCATAGAAGCATATTCGAGCTGACGCTCTTATGGACTTTTGCTGAATGTCTTGCTCTGTGTTCGGTCTTAAACTTTTCTAACGAAGGAAAAGTTGCATCGGACAACGTGAACAGGTGTTTTTCTTTGGGTACGGGGGTGGGGATTCAAGTTCTCAAATCCGTCAAAAAAATTATCAGACGTATTTGACCCAAACAGTCCGGGGCTTTCCATTACGACCAGGCATCAGTAATACAGAATGGGTCATTGATAACCGGTAAGCAGTGTTCGGGAAGAGCGATTGTTTCTTCAGCAAAGACAAACGATATAAAGGCGTATATGTCTGAGATGGTGGTGGTCGGGAGTTACGCAGAGACCTCATTGAACAATGACATTGAACAATGAGATACTATGGCCATGGAGAGCTCATGAAAACAAGAGACGACTCACAGATTGAGACGTTCCCTGAGTGCACGTGGTGAGAAAACCAGGCGGCTTCTAAATTTCCCCTTCTTTCAATTGGAGAACACAATTTGCTAGAAATCGCAGAACCGTCAAGTTCATATGACACAGTCAATCTCCACACGCTTCTTTGTTCAGATAAATTCTTTGGCGGGAAAATCGCACCAGCTACGAGCGTTGCACAAGACTGAATTATACCATGTGATTTCTTTGTCGTCGATCTTTAAGCCCTTCTTCGTCGCATGGATTTGACATACACTTGGGAAGAGAGTATGCCGCATCCCAACTTTTTCCCTTCATGACAAGTCACCGGTCACCAGGCATCTTGTTTGTTCTTATATCAAGCGACGAGCTAATTGAGTAGTATTCACCCATACTTGAACATGCTTTGGGTGCAGCTCTTGTTTGCTCTCTTGCTCTGCGCGTGCACCGTGCGTGCTAGTCTTGTCGACGACATCGTAGATGCCATAGAAAATGCGGTTAGCTGCTCTGCATGTCACGCCCTTTTGGTCCCCTTGGCAGCTGTCGCAGAGCTCGGAGACTCCGCCTTTTCAGATACTCTCATCGAGGTTTGCAAGATACTTGGTGTAAGTTGTATACGACTTAGGATCAGATCTATTCCTGATGCAGTTCCTTCCGCAATCAGGTTGAAGATGACGATGTTTGTGAAGGAATCATTGGGGAGCAGGGTCCTGTGGTTGCCCATGTTTTGCGGTCCATTGACCCCTTCGGCCAAACTGCTACCAAGTTGTGCAACGCGCTCTTGGGTCTTTGCCAGCAGCCGGACGTCAATGACTTCACTGTACCCTTCCCTAAGGCTGCTCCCACCAATCCAAAGGTCTGGGTCTCCAAAGGCAGGACACCTTTTCAGGTCTCCCACTTCAGCGACGTTCACATCGATCGCTCATATACGGTGCGTCCTCGTGACATGCTTGCTACTTCCCAAATCAAGCTTCTCGATAGCCTGGAGCGGATGTAAATTGCACGAAGCCTATCTGTTGCAGAGATTATGCTGACAGTCCAGCAACTCCTGCCGTCCCTGCTGGACAAGTTGGAGCGCATAACTGTGACACTAGCACGAAGTTAGTCCAATCAATGCTCAAGACATTACCTACAACCAACATCTTCAATATCTTCACGGGTGATGTGATCGAAGGTATGCTTACACGTAGTCAGAGTCATCACGTTTCTTCAAGCTGACGTCTTCCTGTCAGCGGCCGTCTGGTTAGTCAACCAGTCGTCCGTTACGTCCGATTTGAAGACTTTTAACAATGAAATGGCAACTCTCCTCAAGGCACCAATCTATCCTGTTATTGGTTCGTTAGTCACATCTTCTATCTACACCACTAACGCCAATCGTCTCGCTACACCAGGCAATCAGTGTGTTCCATCAATTACAATTAACTGATTGATGCCTAATCTATGACTATCATCTAGCGAAGTAGCGCCTATCAACCTCTTCCCGAGAGACACTTCAGATTCCCCTGATGGGGCCCAATGGGTCTTTGACACCCAAGCCGCAGGCTGGACGGTACGCTCATTTTCTCCAGCCAGCTCGATCTCATGACTTACATATTGAATCAGAAATGGATCAACACCACTGGCGCAGACGAAGTCTCACATATCTCCGGAAGCTATTCTGTCGTCCACCCTGGTACTTCGTTGAGGTAGTCACTTGTTCATGCTTGTTACTTGCTTTGCGCTTTAACCGAATTTCTAGGATCATATCTATTAATACCGGCTACTGGTACAAGCTCAAGTAAGTAGCGAATAAGACAACACTTGCATCTTCTCTTGTCTAAATTGTCAAACTAGTTTCTGGCTCTATGATGACGATGATCAGCAGTGAGTAGTGATCAGTGATCGAGATCTGAGGAGCTGATGGTAGTTCTCCAAGGCCGGATCCCAATGGTATCCTTGCTTTTCTCGTTTCCCAACTCCAGGCTGCAGAAGATGCGGGACAGCGTGCTTGGATAATTGGGCACATGCCTCCTGGTCGCTGGGATTGTCTCGATGATCAGGTTCGCCCATACCGTCTCTTTAGTTCAAGGAATGAATATCTTTTGTTGCGTTTTACAGTCCAACTACTTTGATCAAGTTGTCCAACGCTACAAAAACACGATTGCTGCTCAATTCTACGGACACAGCCACCAGGTATGACCCTGACAGAGCGTCAGTAACATTTTCATCAAAATTGATTTTCCCTGTAGGATCAATTCCAGATTGCCTACTCGGATTATGATAACCGTAATGAGGTGAACGCAGTCAGTGTCGCATGGATCGCTCCTTCTATTACTCCTCGCGGTGAGTAACACTTGCCTTCTTCTCCAACCGCTTTGTATGTTCATAGATTTATAAGACGGTAACCCCGCCTTCAAGACATATGACATTGATCCAGACACATATGAGGTGATGGATGCCCATGTCTACTTCTGTATGTGACCCGTCATAGTAAAGCCATGTTTTGAGCACTAATAGACTTCTTGCAGCTGATATGGCCTCTTCAACTTTCCAAATATCCCGTACGTTGTTTCATGGTCGGCCTAGTCTGTATATCGAGTAATTCTCTGCACGCAGCTACCTGGAACGAATATTACAGCGTGCGTTCGACGTGGGGTTCTCTGGCTGGTGCAAAGGCCAACGAGTCACTCAATGCTGCCTTCTGGCACCGTGTCACTGAGCTCTTTGAATCCGACGACGCCGCCTTCCAGCAATACAATACTTTCTTGAATCGTGGATACGACGTGCCTTCCTGTGATGCTGACTGCAAGGAGCAGACCATCTGCGGTCTCCGCGCGATGCGCGCAGAGAACAACTGTGTATGTTCTCACCCGTTGATTTCGAAATACAAATGACTTTTGCTCATAAATTATATAGCAGAGCACCTCTCCCGGACTCAACTTTCGCAGGCGCGATGACAAGCAGGCAGGGCACTCCCACGAAATTACGTGTGAAGGAGCCGGTTTGGATGGCATCATGTCTCAGCTCCACATGCTCATTATCAATGTAAGCATATCGCTATAGAATTGAGCCAACGCAGTGAAGCTCAAGCTGGACTTTGATTCTAGCCAACAGCCAACATTACTGCGTTGAAAGTGGCCTTGGTTAAAGTGATCGGCGATCCTGCATGACAGCCAAACAATGATGACAGGTTTAATTGAGGGGGAGCGGTGGGGAGCAGGATAGAAATACTACTTTTTGGGTTGAATCTGATAAAAGCTTACCTATTCTCCGCTATGTTTATCACCTCTCGAGTCTCAAAGTACGTCCACCAATTCGCTCTTTGCGTAGATATTTTGTGATTGAGTTGGTAAGTCAGGCTGTTTGGGTTAACCAAAATAAGTCTCGCAAACATCACGTTGAAACTGTTTTACTTGTCCCTTTCGTGTTGAAGCAGAATGCCCGCACAATTGACCAAAAACGATAGTAAATTCAAAGTTAAGTACTGATATATATATAGTACTGATACGTGATAGTAATGGAACATCCATCCATCATTAGACCATTTGCATTCTGACAAAGTCGTATTTGGATTCATACCTACCGAACTAAAAAAAGTTCTGATGGGAATGTAGCCACGATGCATAATGCTCGCACCGCGATGGTTCCCCGTCTGATTGTCTCGGAGCGGTGCGTGCACTTCTTTATACCTATAGATCTGGTAGTTTCCAGAAGGGGTGGTTACGAGAAAGGGTGAGTGTGTATTGATGCTTACCAAAGCCGATAGTGCTTGCATTCGCATGTTTTTTCTTTCCAAAGGCGCTGCCTCCATAGCGTCCTGATGAGGAGCGTCATTGATCATCTATAATGCAAATCGGGTCGGAACTGTCGACGTGTCATGAATTACCTCTGAGAGCGCACAGTTCTCCTTTTCTTATGCGGAACTGTGGCTTTCAATTGATTGACAAGACAATTTTTGACAAGCAATGGAGCCACAAAATCCACGTCAACTGCCCAATGCAGCTAGGGTGTCCTTAGGCTAGCGTATAAAGGATGAATTATTGCACTGCGATGCTCATCAAATTTCAATGCTCTCCATACTGAGTATCTGGGTCCTCTATTTCATCACCACGTTCACGCGCGCTGAATTGCCTTCGTGTCCCGATAACGCCAATGCTGACTACGACTTCATCGTCGTCGGCGCCGGTGCAGGAGGTGGACCTCTTGCCGCCCGGCTTGCAGAGGCCGGCTACTCAGGTCAATCTCTGATTTATCGACACTCTAGCTTCCTGTTCCGAAATTCCAGAACTCGCTAACTTTTCCTTGCGTTTTAGTTCTCCTCGTGGATGCTTGCCATGACACGGTCAATTACAACACAACGATTCCTGCTTACTTTCTTCGGTCACTTGAAGGTATGTAGGCTAGGCTGAATGCATGGATTTGCGACATGGTTCGCCCCACTTTGTCCTTTATGTAGATCCACAAATTTGTCTCAATTATACCTATCAAGAATATCCTACTGGTTTTTCGACCACAAGAAATGACGATTGGTGGGCTTGCGTCGATTTTTGTCCGTACACAATGTTGAGACTCTTATATATGAGGTATCCCAGGGCTTGTGGATTGGGAGGCTCAACAGTGAGTGTGGTTACACCCACTTGATCAACAGCATGCTGGACCCACACAACTTTTCTCTCAAGATCCATAATGCCATGATAAACATTATTTCTGGTACTCGACAAGATTTCGATGGGCTGGCAACCACATTCAACGACCCGACGTGGTCAAGAAATAATATGCAGATGACTTACTTCCGCCGTATTGAGAACAACCTCTATCTCCAACCACAAACCCTGTTTCAAGATCACGGATTTGATGGTTGGCTGAAGACCAGTCTTCTTCCGCTGGATGTTTTTACTGCGAATCCTCTCTTCCTTGGTCGAATTATTATTCCTAGTTTTCTGAAAACCTCACTGATGAATTTCTTCCGTTAGATCCGCAGATTGCAGCGCTTGCCACGTCTCAGTGGGACCCTTTGGTGGCTGGTCCTCCGATTCCAGACCTCAATAGCTTATCAGCCGACTCGGCGTTTGGCGTCGGTAGCACCAGCGTCACTACTGACAACGAGCATTTGCGATCCTCTGTCCGAGACAGGCTAGCAGCTGTTCGGCAATCTCAACCTGGGAAACTCAACCTGGCTTTGGATACCCTTGCGACAAAGATTCTCTTGTGTAACTCTGGCTCGACCGTAACAGCTTATGGCGTGCAGATAGCGCCTGGGGCTGCTTTGCCTGTTGCTAGCAATTTTAATGGGAAGGCTATCCTCAATGTTCAGAATATTACGGCGAGACATGAAGTTATTATCAGTGCTGGTGTTTTTCAGAGCCCCCAGCTTGTAAGTTGATGATTTATTCACGGAGTTGCACTCGCTTACCGGTAAATGAACCTCAGCTCATGCTTTCCGGGATTGGCGATGAGGCTCAGCTTTTGCAATTCGGGATTAAACCTGTAGTGCACCTGCCGGGCGTTGGTACCAATTTACAGGGTGATTGATCCATCGTACTGGATAGAAATATCTGAATCTCAAAGTTATTCCTCCAGATCACGATGAAGTTGCAGTCAACTGGCTCTTGAAAGACAATTATACCTTGTTCAATGGTTGTAAATGGCTGTCCAACCGCACTGAAGATTCCTGTCTCGATTATTGGCTTGACCATAATCATCAGAATGCTTATGCCTTTGCCGGAACCATGAACTCTGTTATATCGCAGTCGTCTTCGAGCCTACCTGCACCTGATGTTCTTACATACTACGATCCTGTTCTTTTCCGTGGGTTCTTCCGAGGTATCTCTGCATGAATCCATCTACCGTTGAAAGCATCTGATCTTCTTTTTGGATAGGAGTACCACAGGAAGTGGCTGATGTTCACAACGGCCTGACAGCGGTTGTCCTCAAAGGACATCCCTCTTCGAAGGGTTTCGTGAAGCTAACGGGCTCTCACCCACAAGACTCTTTGAACATTCAGAAGTTACGTTTCCAGGCGGCTGGTGGACCTGCCGATGTCGCTGCAATCCGGGAGGGTATTAAACGTGCCAGGAAGCTTGTGGCGCTGCCACCCATCAGCCCCTTTGTGATGGAGGAAATTGCTCCCGGACCTAATGTGACGACGGACGATGAGATCGACAACTATGTGTATAACCGCATCTTTGGTGGGTGCTTTTCGTGGCCCCCTTCATGCCGGCCTTTTCCAATCCTAGTCCCCTGCAGGTCATCATGCATGTTGCACCAACGCAATTGGGCCAGATAACGGTGGGCAACTGAGAAAAAAACCTAGTCGTATATCTTGGACTAACACAAGTAGCGCTTCAGACCCTAATGCAGTCCTTGATGGTAACTTCAAAGTGAGAGGGGTGAACAACCTCAGAGTTGTCGACCTTAGCTCTTGGCCCAATGTTCCTGGATTTTTTGTGACCACTCCAACCTATATGGCAAGTAATTTGAAGCTGAGAAACTCAGATGCAATTTACCGAAGCCTCTTGCAGATCTCCGAAAAGGCAGCAGATGTCATCCTTGCAGCAGCAGGCAATGTGTAGTCACGATGATGTTAGTTAGTGTGCGGGGGATTTGACCAACCAAAATCACACCGGCTAATTTGCAGGTGCAAATTTGCGTTAATTTGCACCCTT
>JAGGAQ010006029.1:0-57973 GCA_017657225.1 Termitomyces sp. T69sscA | reverse complement strand
CTGCTGTAAGGGCGACCTCCAGGAGTTGCGGCTCAATCACACAACTAGCAGAGGGAAATCCAAAGTTGTATTAGACAAGGTAATCAATGATACAATGGTACTAATCACCTAGCAGAGGGAAATCCAAAGAGAACAAGTCTAAGGATTCCCCGCTGCTTGGCGCGGCGCATCAGCAGGCGGCGGAGGCGTGGGAACAACTGTACAGGTGACCGGAGCTAACCTTAACCTTGGGTAATGTTTGAACAGGAGGGACGCAAAGTTCCGGGGATTTCCAAAAAAGGAAATGACCTCCGGAGATCTCCGGGGGTCTAGAACGAGCCCCGGGGGTCTAGGGCAAGTCCCGGGGGTCCTGGAGCAAGTCCTGGGGGTCCCAGGGGTGGCGTAGGATGTGCTCAAGAATGGAAATCGAATGGAAGTCCCCTGACACCAACCCCTATGGCAGCCCCTGGCCATCACTGCCTGTCACCGCCTCCAGCAACTGCCACTTCCAGCATTCAGTTGGCCATCACTGCTGTGACTGCCACATCAGCGCTGGCCTCAGCTATCACACCGCCCATAACCGCCACATCAGCACTGGCATTGGCAACATCCGACATCCCTGGCCTGAGCCAAGACCTCCATCACACATCATGATCACACATCACCACCAATCTGACCTCCACACGCCACACCCCAATCCTGCTCCCCTCCTCACTGCCCCACCACCACATGTCTCTGTGTTCCCAGTGTGAGACCTCTGCACCGCACGACATGTCTCAACCCACCCCATTCTGCGCAGCCCTTGGGTCTCACCCCAAGCCCTGGTGCCGCGACCCACCACTGGAACCTGGGCCTGAGCCCCAGGGCCTACCTACTGCATAGTATATAAGTCGTAGATTAGTAAGTAGTACTCTAGTCTTGATATTACCATGATTCCCATACTGTTTCATTGTGTTCGTCTCTGCTTCATAATTTTGCACGTTCTGGTCTCATTATTTTCACTTTGCTTTGTTTCTTATTGTACTCATCTCATATCGTCTCCTTTTGTCATCTCTATTCATCTCTTACTCTAATTTTACTCTGCTTTGCTCCTTGTCTCTCTCTCAACCCTAAGTTCTCTTGTCTCTTCTGTCTCTGGTCCCCAATCTTGACTTGTTCTGTTTTCTTTCCTCTTATCTTATCTCGACTCTTTCTCCTTTCAGCTCACTTAATCTCTGCATCTCCGTTTCCATCCCCAGGACTCGCTAAGCCCCCACACTCATCATCTCTTTGAACCCTGGGACTTGCTCATGCACCAGCGCTCGCTTGTTCCACCCTCCTGTATCCCCAGGACTCATGCCTACCTCCTGGGACTCGTCCTCCACCCACCCCGGCCCTTGCCCACTCCTTCAGCGTTACCGGCACTCCCCAGCACACCTCTCCTGCCCCACTTTGGCCTTCTACGCCTCGCGCTCTAATGATGCTCTGCGTCTGTGGACACAGTGATCATCACATAAGGTACTCACCCAGTGGACTGAGCCCCTGTGGTCAGCGGAACCTGACATGAGCCCTGCAGCCTACATACTGTCCAGTATATAAGTCATAGAGTAGCATTGAGTACTCTAGTCTTGATATTGCCGTATTTTTCCTGTTTCCTAGTTTTGTGTTTTGTTTCATTTCCTAGTCTTGTGTATCTGTGTTTCTGTTTTTTGACTTATTTCATTTTGTTTAGTACTTGTCTTGTATTGTCTCGTCTTTTTCACCCCTACTTGTTTCATACTTCTCAATCTGAACTCTGCTTCTGCTCCTTATCTCTGCCTCAAATCTCTAAGTCTTTTGGTCTTCTCTCTTCTCTTGCCTTAGTCTTGACTTGTTTCAGCTCCCCTTTCATCTCTTGTCCTGGCTCTTTCCCCTTTTGGCTTGATTAGATCTCCATGTCCCTATCTCCAATTCTTGAACTTGCTAAGTCCCGTTGCTTGCCTGGCCATCTGTTTTCCAGCCCTGAGACTTGCTCATACACCAGCACTCATCTTCTCTGCTCTCACACCCCCAGAACTTGTGCTCATCCTGGCACTTGTCTTCCAACCCCCCTTCACATCTCCAGCACTTGCATTCTCACCCCAGTGTGGACTGGCAACCCTTTGCTCAACCACCACTCGCTGTGATGACCACAACTCCTGCAATAGAAGTGATCTACCAACTGGGCTAAAAGGCCACAATGTCAAGCCTGGCTTGACATGTTGCAGGCACTATTTAAGCAGTATCCAGTGTCATGATGCCATGATCATGACACTCACATCCTCAGTCCTGCCTCCAGTCTCATATGCTCTGCACTCTCCACAGTATTGCTGCATTTGTGGACATTGTGTGCACCACATAAGGATTTGCCCAGTGGACTGAGCCCCCATGGTCAGTGGAACCTGACACAGAGGAAGTCTTAGTATGGGCTGAGGGAAGTGCTGGGGGCTGCCAAAGCCAGCGCTAATGTGGTGTTGATAGGCAGCAATGGCTAAGGAGATGCTAGAGGTGGTGGTGGGCCAGTGCTGATGTGGCAGTGATGGATGGTGATAGCTGAGAGGATGCTGGAGGTGGTGGTGATGGGTGGTGGTGTGTGCTCCTAGAACATTGTGGAGTTAGTTTGAGAATGTGGGAGCCTCAGGATTGGAGCTTGGTACTAGAGGTAGGTGATAGGTAGGTTGTGACAACAACCTCAAAGTAGACTGAGTCCAGGCATGGTAACCATGAGCCAGTGCCCTCAGAGATGCTTCACCTGTGCTACAGAAGTCAAGAAAAAGTGCTGAGCTGGAGCTTGAGAGTGTGCTACAATCCAGGCTTGCCATGTAGGCCATCTCCACATTGTAGATCTTGACTTGTGAGACCCACTGCCCTTGGTGTTTTCCCATAGAGAGGCCCTCTACATAGATGACCAAAACAGTGGTGGAGCCCTAGAAAAGGAGCTGGAAAGAGAGTTCCATAGCATTCACAATCCAAAGTCTCTGGACAAGGCAATAGAAGTTGGAGACTGGATTTCTCATCAACAACCTCTGAAGGGCATAGTACTTCACCAAAATGGATGTCCAGTGGAGTTGCAGCACCATGTGCATTCAGGAGGGAGATGAGTGGAAGGCAGCCTTCTGAACTAACTATGAACTGTTTGAACCTCTTGTTATATTCTTTGGGCTCACCAATAGCTCCACATCCTCATCTACACCAAAAATGCTAGAGGAGCACTGCCAGATCACATGCATTGTCTTGGAATGCCTCTACTAGTAGCAGCTTTATCTCAAGCTAGAGAAGTGCAAGTTTGAGCAGACTCAGATCAAGTATTTCGAGCTAATCACTCACATGGAGCAACCCTGGTGAAGGTGGCAGGTGTGGTGTGGTAGAATGGCTGAAGCTAAAGAGAAAGAAGAAAGTGCACTCTGTTTGACCCCACTGCAAAGGACACTGCCTGGCACTGGAGGCCTCCAGAGCAGATTGCCTTCAATGCCCTCAAGCATGTGGTCACCTCTGAGCCAGTCCTCCTCTTCTTAGATGACAACTCTCTCTTCTGTGTAGAGGTTAACAGCTCCAACTTTGCCACAAGAGCTGCTCTGTTGCAACAATTCTGGGATGATGAAAAGTGGCATCCAGTGTCCTTCTATTCCAAAAGCTTGAATGCTGTAGAGTGCAACTACAAGATTCACAATAAGGAAATTCTTGCCATCATTCAAGCCTTTGAGGAATAGTAGCACTTCTTAGAGGATGCACAGCACAAATTTGAAGTCTGGATGGATCATAAGAACCTGGAGTACTCCTGGACAGCCAAGGAGCTCAATTGTTGACAGGCCTGGTTGTCCCTTTTTTGGCCAATTTTTACTTCTTGCTACATCACAAGCCTGGCCACAATATAGAAAAACCCAACACTCTGTCCTGTAGAGCAGACCACAGCACTGGAGGAGATGATAACAGCAATGTTGTGTTCCTCTGGCTGGAGTTGTTTGCAATCTGGGCCATGGAAGGCTTGCTTGTTTAGGGAGCAGAGGTTGACATCCTCCAGAACATTTTGTGGAAACTGAGATGGCAGATATGAAGATCTTCTTGTTAAAGCAGCCATGGCTTTGAAGTCTGGACATACCACTGAGGGCAAGTCAGTCTGTGTGGACAAATGGGCCCTCTGGGATGGGCTTCTGACTTTCTGGTAATGAGCCTGCCATTGTATCAGAAGGAGTACTAATTATTGGCACAGGCTTGTGGACTAGTGGGTATGGTGTCTATAGTCCACCTGGTGCTCTTCACAAGTGTTGGAGCTCAAATTCCACAACAAGCCTTCTATGTTAGCATTATAAACTCTTTGAATATGTGTTTTCTTTTTTTTCTTATTATTTCTTTATTTTTCTTGATTGCTGTGATTATTAACACTGCAGCAGCACCCTAGTGACCACCATCATTTTTCCTACCCATCTAGTGACTGTCTACCCAGACACTGCTCAGCACATTTTTTGGTGTCATCACTAGGACCACATCTATATGCCCAACATCCTGGAGCTTTGCTGGAGGATTGTCAAGCAGCACCATGATTGCTGGAAACCCTGGTGTGGAAGATGTTGGAGCTAGTGTCACAAAACTACTAGTAGCTTCAGATGTCCTAGTATATTGAGTCCTACATCAGCACCTGTGACTTTTTCCTCCAGCCTAAGCCTAAATGCCACCTCCCCACTGGCCAACTTCTCATCTACTACTAGTTTCTGAACAATGGAGTGTAGCCTTTGTGAAATTCATTGTGGAGCTTGGACCTCCATAGTAAGCAAGTAAACCTTCATACTCACCCACACTACTTGCCCTGCCATGGGTGCTGCCAACCTATACTAGAAGAATGTCTGGAAGCTCCATGGCCTCTCCAATGCCTATGTATTTGACTGAAGGCCATAGTTTATAGCAGAATAAGAGAGCTCCGTCAATTGCTGAATGTGAAGCTTCACACATTCAATGCCTACCATCTGCAGTCAGATGGCCAGACTAGACACATGAGCCAGAAGCTCGAGCAGTGCCTCTGCCTCTTCTGCAATGAGTGTTAGGATGACTGGGATGAGCTACTCTCAGATGCAAAGTTCCATTACACCAACCACATTCATGCTGCCACTCAAATGTAATCCTTCTTTCTAGACACCAGGCATTACCCATGCATAGGCTTTGAGTTCCAGGCCTGACCATTGGAGAATGAAGCCATGAATGAGTTTGTGGACCAGATGAAGATGGTGCAGAAGGAAGCAAAGGCCACTTTAGCAAGGTGGACAAACATAAGTGTTTGCTGGTGCAGTGGACCAACTCATTGATGTGGATAGGATAAGTTTAGAGGCTCAAGTGACAGATGACACTACTTGGTACAACACCATATTGACTACACTTGGCTGCCACAAGCCCTGCCGGAATGTGAATCACAAATTTGTGAGTTTGTTTTCAAGATTTGGCACTTTAGGAGCACCCTCTTGCTATCCAAGGAGTGTATTTGAGTGATCTCCCTTGGCTCATCTCAGGCTTATAAGAAGCATTGACATGAATATGATTTAATAGAGCCTCAGCTGACCATTTCTTCGACAGAGCACTTAACTAGCATCAGGCATGCACTTCATTGTAACTTGTATGCTGCCAAGAAGGCTGAAATCACCAAGCAAGCTCACCATTATGATTGTAGTCAAATGTTGGGGTTTGTCATGGGTGGATCTTCAAAGTTCATTCCACTTCCAACAGCTTTTAACTCCTCTGATCAAATAGGGGTGGTTGAGACTGACTCAGCAGCTGTGGTTGAGCTAATGAGGCAATACTTTGTAGATCTGGACAAGCACTCACCCCCTCCTGACAAGCCAAAGCCATGGCTATCTTACTCCTTCAGTGGTTGAGTTTAAGAACAGAGTGGCCAGGTTGCTGCCATGCTTGCTGACTTTAGAGCCATGCTTTGTAAAAGCAACCCCTGGCCTTCTCCAATTTCTGATGGATGAGAGAAATGATGCATCAAAACATTGTCTGATCATGCCTTACAGCTAGTGTTAGACCTTCACAACTACTCGATGCTTGATGCTCAATTTCCAGAACATCTTCAGGACACTCACTTTAACAAGCATGGAGTTTGCACTGAATTGTCCAACTGGAGAGGGCTCAGCATCTCCAATTTTTTGGCAAACTCCCCTATGACATAGCTGAATTTCAAGCTGTCACCTTATGCAGCAAGAATGGGTATTATACCAGAAACTCAAGTGGCAACACAACTTGGTGCTCAGACCTCCAACCTTATAAGCCTGCTGAGTGACCTTAAAACTTGGAGTCAGTGTAATAAAAACCTGGTCTATCTCTTGTCAGAGATCAAATGAACAAGTTAAAACCTGAGGTAACTCCAAGCCATAGCAAGTAGGTACCTGTTAACTCCTCCATTTTCTCCTTTCTTTTGTATCTGAATTAACATGCATAGACCATTGTGGTTATGGCATGATTTTTGCAAGTTTTCTGCCAGGTTTTACAAGTACTCAGGCTCTTCATTCTTGGTGTGCCATGTGTATTTTTTTAGCTGTTGACTCAATTTTGCCACCCTTGTTCTCCCTCTCCTCCTTTGTCCTTCCTTCCCTCACATCTTTATTGTTCTTTATATTTGGGTTTGCATTGGTGGGTAGGGCTTTGGAGTTGATTAGAAATAGTGTCAGACATGTGGACTCTTGGGTCTTGGTTGATATGATGCTGATTTGTTGATAGCAGTGATATCAGACTTTGTTCAATCTGGTCAAACACTGCCACCACTCCAATTCCATAGCATCAACCCTCAGCCCAGCTCCCTTGAATGTTGTGCTCTCATCATGTTTGTAGGCTCATTGGTGATTCATTCTTTTTTTATTTGAGTACAAGCCCAATGTCTACAATTCTCAAAATGTATGCTTACAGTTTTCAGCATATATATTTGTTTATTTTCTTTGGCTTCATTACTTTGCTTTCAAAGTAAGCATGTCAGCATATGAAAACTGGAACCTTTTCATGGCTGCAACCTCCACAAATGGAGGACCTTCCTCACACATTGCCTTACAATGTTCCAAGCTAAGCCCCTTATTTTCCAACTTGAAAACCTTGTGTTTGCTGCCTCATATCTACAGGGCATCACCTTTGACCACTACATGGTGCTTCAGTTTGACCCCAACAGCCCAGTACTGGCATGCCTTCACACAGGAGTTCTCCAGTAAGTTTGGCATATTTGACACTAGCAGAAGCAGAAGAGAATCTCTTCAAGCTCTGAATGCACAACAATGAGCAGACCATGACCTTCATTGTTTGCTTTGAGAAGGAAGCCTACAGAACTGGCTGAAACCACAATGCCCTAGAGTTTGTCCTCTGCTGCACCCTTCCTCAATGCATTAAAGATGTCCTTTGCCTTGGACCCAAGCAGCCTAACTACAACATTACTCAAATTGACCAATGGTACTGGGAGGACTACAGCGAGTACTTGGCACTCTGGATGCACTGGAACACCTTGACTCTCTGTTGTCTCAGCTCAGCTAAGTCATATGCTCTTTGTCACTAACCTGGGGTCATGTTTATTCCTGGTACTTGCCCCTGCTACTTACACTCTTTGTCCACCACCTCCAAGACTGACTTACAGCTCCAGTGCTTGTATCACACACTCTTGGTGCTTGTACCTCATGCATTCCATCCTCAGGCATAACTGGCACTCCTTGCCCTTAGTCTTGCTGTCTACCTGGCCCCTGTTTTTCAGTCTCCTATGCTCTGTGCTCATCTAGAATATCTACTATGCACATAATACATCATGTCTGCCTAGTAAGGACTTGCCAAGTGATCTGAGCCCCCATAGTTAGCAGAACCTGACAGTGAGGCTACACCAATGTGCACATCAAAGAGGGAGATGAGTGGAAGGCTGCATTCCAGTGATGTTCTTTGGGCTCACCAACAGCCTCATCACCTTTCAAACAATAATGAGCAACATTTTTTGGGATCCTCATCTACACTAAAACATTGCCTTAGAGATCTCCACTAGTACCCACTCTACCTGAAAATGGAGAAGTGTGAGTTTGAACAGATCAAGAATGAGTACTTGAATTCTTAATATAACTTTGGATTTCCCTCTTCTAGTTGTGTGATTGAGCCGCAGCTCCTGAAGGTTGCCCCTACAGTACAAGGTGAAGTGGAAAGGCTATGGTATGAAAGATATATCCTGGAACAACAGGAGAATGTGCATGCACTGGGACTTGTCAGAGAGTTTCATTGGAGATATTTAGATATGCCCTAGGCCACTTGCAAATCTATCCCATTTCATCTGTGGCCCAGGTGATCCAGAACTTCTTCTACCCTGCACATCAAGATGCTACTGATGCAAAATGAGATCTATTTTAATCTTATTGATAGGCTTATCTGATTAGATTGCAAGAGTTTCTTGGGTTGTGATTGATGTCCCATCACTGGGTCAATGATCTGTGATGGTGGCCATTGCCAGGCACAGCCACCTGTCTGGCCAACTCCAAGATTGTGATGTAATCACCAAGATTTTGATATCATCACAGATCAGTGATCCATGATGGTGGCCATCACCGAGCACAGCCACCTGTTCGGAATGTTGAGATCCTGATGTCGTGATGGATTCATGATCTCATCACTTGGCCATCACCTTTGTATCAGTCTGACTTCTTTCTTGTTGACATGGTGTTTCCTGCCATTGGCGTGGGCTCAATGGTTTATTCTATACAAGGTATGTCTACAGTTTTTGACATTCATTGCAGCCTACCATTTTCAGCTCATGATGCCCTCATATCACTACACACTAGAGGGGAGTAATGTTAGAGAACTCTCATTTTGGTTGACACCAACTTCTACTTGCTCCATTCCTCAACACTTTGCTCCACCTCCTTGCATCACTCCTTGGGACCTGTAAGGGCGACCTCTGAGAGTTGCGGCTCAATCACACAACTAGCAGAGGGAAACCCAAAGTTATATTAGACATGGTAACTAATAATACAATGGTAACTAATCACCTAGCAGAGGGAAATCCAAAGAAAACAAGTCTAAGGATTTCCCGCTGCTTGGTGCGGTGCATCAGCAGGCAGCAGAGGCGTGGGAACAACTGTACAGGTGACCGGAGCTAACCTTAACCTTGGATAATGTTTGAACAGGAAGGACGGGAAGTTCTGGGGATTTCCTAAAAAGGAAACAACCTCCAGAGATCTCTGGAGGTCTAGGGTGAGCCCCAGGGGTCCCAGAGAGTGGCGTAGGATGTGCCCAAAAATGGAAGTCAAATGGAAGTCCCCTGACAGGCCCAGGGCTTGCTCTAGACCTCCAGAGATCATTTCCTTTTTGGACAACCTCCAGAACATCCCATACTTCCCATTTGAGCATTATCCAAGATTAAAAGGCCACATATAATTATAACATCATTCTTTTTGCCTTCTATGTAGTGATTTTAAATATATGTACCTCTGTCCATTCAATTCTGATATCTTTACAGATGAAGATTCTGCACTAGGTATGGCATTTTCCAATCAAGCACATGTGCTGGAGTCATATCCCATGACCATTCCATCCTCTCCTGCTGCAATATTCACCAATACCAAAATGGATAGTGACTAATTTATGGTCTAACACCTGCCTGAGGCCCTTGTGCCTCACCTGTGGCTTCTCACCCCTTTGCTCCTTCCTTTTTGTAGCCACAGGCAGCTTGTCTGCCTGCTTCTCCACAGTCATGCTTGTTTCAGTAGTCTGTTGGTCTACCAGCACCCCTGTCTCCTCTTGCATTGCCTTTGCCAACCCTTCTGAGCCAATTGATATATCGGACGGCCCCTGTCCAATGTGATACAGCCAAAATGGTGTACTATGCACCAATGCACTTCCCTGTGCAAGTTCTAGATATTGAGTGACCTCACTCATCCAGTTGTTTGTATGATCTGCAATGCTGAGTAAAATCAGATCAACTAGTGAAGCTGTCAGATTTTGCTGACCATGGGGGCTCAGTCCACTGGGCAAATACCTTACGTGGTGCGCATGGTGTCTATAGGCGCAGCTTACCATCAAGAACACAAGGCATAGAAGACTGAAGTGGGGCAGGGGATGTGGGCAGGAGATTGCTAGTAATGCCAGGCAGGGAGGTGATTGCCGGTGAGGGGTAGAAGATGAGTGCTGAGGGTAGGCGCAAGTCTGGAGGGTGTGAGAGAAGAAGACGAGCAAGTGCCAGTGCGCAAGCAAGTCTTGGGGATTAATGAATAGAAAGCTGGGATGAGTGCTGTCACGACCCGCTACCAACCCCCGGGACTCCAGCACTCCCAGAACCACCCCCACAACTGCCCTGGGCCCGGACTGCTACCCAGCCAACTCCCCCGGCCATCACCATCCATCACCGCCCATCAACGCCACAGCCACCGCCACTCGCGGCACCCCCAGCCATCACCGCCGTGACCGCCACATCAGCGCCGGGTCTCGGCTATCACACCACATCAGCGCCGGCACCACTCATCACCCCCGGCCCATGCCGAGACCCCCCCATCACGCATCATAATCGCGCATCACTGCCGCCGACCTCTGCATGCCACGCCCTGCTCCCGCTCCCTCCTCACAGCACCACCACCGCGTGTCTCTGTGCTCCCAGTACAAGACCTCCGCGCCGCGCAACATGTCTTAGCCTCGCCCCGTCCCGCGCGGCCCCCAGGTCTCATCCCAAGCCCCAGCGCCGTGACCCGCTGCTGGAACCCAGGCCTGACCCCTGGGCCATACGTACTACGTAGTATATAAGGCGCAGAGTAGTAAGTAGGTACTCTAGTCTTGATATCGTCTCTCCCCCTCCCCGGCACTCGTCTCACCCACCGGCGCCCCCGGCACACTTCCATGCACCCTCCCCCGCCCCGCTTCGGTCTCCTACGCCTTGCACTACTCCCGGTGCTCTGTGTTTGTACACGGTGAATAGCCGTAAGGTGGATTCGCCCAGTAGACTGAGCCCCCAAGGTCAGTGGAACCTGACAAGTGCAGGGGCTTAGCAAGTCCTGGGAGTGGAGGTGAGAAACGTGGAGATCTAACAAGCCAAAAAAGAAAAGAGCCAAGATAAGATAAGGGGAGGGGGAAACAGGACAAGTTGAGACTGAGGCAAGAGACAAGACAGGAAAAAAGGGAACTTAGAGACTTGAGGAGAGAGAGAGTAAAGCAGAGATAGAATTAGAGTACAAGACAAGTAGAGACAACACGAGACAAGTACAGTACAAAATGAGATAGAGTCAGAAAATGAAGACCAGAACATGCAAGACTGCGAGACAGAGATGAAACACAAAAAACAAGACAAGAAGTATGGCAATATCAAGACTAGAGTACTACTTGCTACTCTACAACTTATACACTGTACAGTCAGTAAGTCTCAGGGCTCAGGCCCAGGTCTTGGTGACAAGTTGTGATGCTGGGGCTTGAGGTGAGACTCAGAAATTGTGCAAGGTAGTGGTGGAGGTTGAAACATGTTGTGTGGCATGGAAAGGTCTTGCTTTGGGAGCCAAAGGCATGTAGCGGTGAAGAGGTGAGGAGTGTCACAACCCGCTACCGACCCCTGGGACTCAGCCCTGGCCCTGGGACTCCAACCCTCCCAAAACCACCTCCACGACCGCCCCAGGCCTGGACCACTACCCGGCCAGCTCCCCCAGCCATCACCGCCCATCACCGCCCATCAACGCCATCAGCCACCGCCACCTGCAGCATCCCGGGCCATCACTGCCCATTGCCACCCGTCACCACCACAGCCACCACCACTTGCGGCACCCCCTGGCCATCACCACCGTAACCGCCACATCAGTGCCAGGTCTTGGCTATCACGCCACATCAGTGCCAGCACCACCCGTCACCCCTGACCCACGCCGAGACCCCCATCATGCATCATGATCGCGCATCACTGCCGCCGACCTCCGCATGCTACGCCCCACTCCCGCTCCCTCCTCACTGCCCCACCACTGCGTGTCTCTGCGCTTCCAGTGCAAGACCCCCACGCTGCGTGATATGTCTTAATCTCGCCCTGCCCCATGCAGCCCCCGGGTCTCACCCCAAGCCCCGGTGCCACGACCCGCTGCTGGAACCTGGGCCTGAGCCCTGGGCCATACCTATTGCATAGTATAAAAGTTGTAGAGTAGTAAGTAGGTACTCTAGTCTTGATATTACCGTAACCCATCTTGTCTGTTGTGTTTTGTCTCTGTTTTGTTTTCTCATGTGTCCTGGTCTCGATACTTTTACTCGCTTCTTTTCTTGTTGTACTTGTCTCATTTTGTCTCTCTGTCTCGTCTCCACTCATCTCATACTCTTAATCTAATCTCGTTGTTCCCCTTTTCTACTGTCCACTCTAAGTTCTCTTGATTCTCCGTCCCCGGCTCCTCTCTTTGACTTAATCATTTCCATCTCCTGATTATCTTATCTCGACTCTTCCTCCTTTTGGTTATCCAACTTCCCCGGTTCTGATTCCATCCCCAGGACTCACTAAGTCCCCACGCCTGACTATCTCCTGGTCCCCAGGACTTGCTTGCTCACTGGCGCTCGCTCGTCTCATTCTCTTGCACCCCCAGAACTCGTGCCAACCCCTGGCACTTGTCCTTCACCCTTCCTGGCACTCGTCTCACTCATCGGCGCTACCGGCCCTTCCTCTACACACTGCCCCCGCCCTGCTTTGGTCTCCTATGCCTCGCGCTCCCCCCAGTGCTCTGTGTTTGTGTACATGGTGATTAGCTGTAAGGTGTTCGCCCAGTAGACTGAGCCCCCGTGGTCAGCGGAACCTGACAAGGAGGGGACCAGAAGCAGGGCATGGCATGTGGAGGTTGGGTCAATGGTGATGCATGGTTGTGATGCATGATGGGGGTCTTGGCACAGGCCAGAGGAAGCGCCAGGTGTTGCCAGCGCTGGTGCTGATGTGGCGGCTGCAGTTGAGGAAGTGTCAGGGATGGCTGGGGTTGGCGCTGATGTGGTGGTCACAGGCGATGATGGCTGAAGAGATGCTGGGGGTGGTGGTGGCTGGTGGCGGTGATGGGTGGTGATGGCCAAGGGCTGCCAAGGTGGTTGGTCAGGTAGCGGTCTGGGCCTGGAACAGTCATGGAAGTGGGTTTGAGGAGGTTGGAGTCCTGGGGCTGGGGCTAAGTTCCAGAAGTTCAGTAGCAGGTTGTGACATCACCCCCTCTTCAGCATTGAGACCCTCAACATGCGCAGAGGTTGTTGTTGGCTGTGCTGCTTCTAGTGTCAAAGTCAAAGTCTGGTGGCCATCAAGAAGTTCCACATGCAAAATAAAAGAAAAGAAAACTTGGCCAATTTTTTAGCCATTCTTTCCTTGTGTTGTTGTCCTTCTTGCCCCCTCCTCCTCCATCCAACAAGAGTAGTGCTAGTGCCTGAGCGGCCTATAGGGAGCGCTGGGCTTTGTTTGAGTGTTGCTAGGATCACCAGCAGGTTGAGGCAATGCATCATGAGTTTCTATCGTCCCAGCATCCTTGCATATTGATACATTGTGTGTTGCAGGCATGTCTTTGTCAGCAGTGAGGCTCTCTTGCATACTTCTGGAGGTCATTGTGCCAAGGTAGGCTCAAGCAAGAGGCCCCAAAGTGATACACCGCTGGCGGGCCCATTGGGGCCCCACATCTTCTCACCAACCTTGGCATGCCCCCAATCTCCGCCACAAAAAACAATGAAGCAGAGTCTGTTGGCATCAACCATAGAGTTGCGCCAGCAGCTACAGGAGGCATAAGAGCAGTCAGAGCAGGGAGTGGAGGGAAGTGATGGCAGTGACAATGGACTGGAACAGGGCTCAGTGGGACTGGAATGTGGCACTAGCGGCAGTGAAAGAGCGGGAGTTGGTGGCTCTCTGGGCACAGATAGTGGAGTTGGAGTTGAAGGTGGTGACTGCAATGCCAGAGGAAGGGCAAGCAGTGAGGGTGGCGCAGGTAGTGGAGTGGGAGGCAATTCTGCAGAGGGACTGGGCATTGAGGGAGGCAGCATCTAGCCAGGAGGGAATTGTCACAATCCACTACCAACTCCTCAGACCCAGCCCCAGCCCTGGGGCTCCAACCCTCCCCAAAACAACTCCCACTACCGCCCTGGGCCTGGACCACTACTCAGCCAACCCCCTTGGCAGCTCCCAGCCATCACTGCTCATCACCACCACAGCCACCACCACTCCTGGCATCCCCTTGGCCATCACTACCGTGACCGCCACATCAGTGCTGGCTGTCACAACCCGCTACTGACTTCCGAGACTCAGCCCCAGCCCCAGGACTCCAGCCCTCCCAAAACCACCCCCACAACCGCCCTGGGCCTGGACCACTACCTGGCCAACTCCCCCAGCCATCACCAGCCATCACCGCCTGTCAACACCACCAGCCACCGCCACCTGCGGCACCCCCAGCCATCACCACCATGACTGCCACATCAGCGCCGGGTCTCGGCTATCACACTGCCCATAGCCGCCACATCAGCGCTGGCACCACCCGTCACCTCTGGCCTGCGCCGAGACCCCCATCACGCATCATGATCACGCATCACCGCTGACCCAACCCCCGCATGCCATGCCCCGCTCCCGCTCCCCCTCACCACCTCACTACCGCATGTCTCTGCGTTTTCAGTGTGAGACCTCTGCACTGCACAACATGTCTCAACCTCACCCTGCCCCACGTGGCCCCCAGGTCTCACCCCAAGCCCCGGCGCCGCAACCCACCGCTGGAACCCGGGCCTGAGCCCTGGGCCCTACGTACTGCGTAGTATATAAGTTGTAGAGTAGTAAGTAGGTACTCTAGTCTTGATATTACCGTAGCCTCATATTGTTTTGCCTTGCTCTTGTCTCTGTTTTGTTTTCTCGCACGCTCTGGTCTCTTTATTTCTACTTGCTTTTTTTCTCGTCGTACTTGTCTCATTTTGTCTCCTCTGTCTCGTCTCTACTCGCCTTGTACTCTCAATCTATTCTAATTGCTCTCCTTTCCCTCTCTATTCTAAGTTCTCTTGGTTCTTCTGTTCCCGGCTCCTCTCTTCAACTTAATCATTTCCATCTCCCATTATCTTATCTCGACTCTTCCCCCTTTTGGTTATTCAACTTCCCCAGTTCTGTTTCCATCCCCAGGACTTGCTAAGTCCCCGCAGTTATCTCTTGATCCCCAGGACTCGCTTGCTCACTGGCACTCGCTCGTCCCCTCCTCTTGTACCCCCAGGACTTGCGCCAACCCCCTGCTTCGGTCTCCTACACCTCGCGCCCCTCCTGGCACTCTGCATCTGTGTACACGGTGATCATCATGTAAGGTGTTTACCCAGTAGACTGAGCCCCCGTGATTAGCTGAATCTGACACTGGCCTCGGCTATCACACCGCCCATAACCGCCACATCAGCGCCAGCATTGGCAATACCCAACATCCCTGGCCCATGCCAAGACCCCCATCACACATCACAATCACACATCACCACCGACCCAACTTCCACATGCCATGCCCCACTCCCGCTCCCCTCCTCACCACCCTGCCACTGTGTGTCTCTGCATTCCCAGTGTGAGACCTCCACGTCGCATGATATGTCTCAACTCCCACCCCATCCCACATGGCCCTGAGTCTCACCCCAAGCCCTGGTGCCGCGACCTGCCACTGGAACCCAGGCCTGAGCCCTGGGGCCTACCTACTGTGTAGTGTATAAGTTGTAGAGTAGTAAGTAGTACTCTAGTCTTGATATTACTGTAACTCCTGTACTGTTTTGTTGTGTTCATCTCTGCTTCATATTCTTGTGTGTTCTGGTCTCGTTATTTTCACTTTGCTTTGTTTCTTATCATACTCGTCTCATATCGTCTCCTTCATCGTCTCTATTCATTTCTTACTCTAATTTCACTCTGCTTTGCTCCTTGCCTCTCTCTCAACCCTAAGTTCTCTTGTCTCTTCTATCTCTGGTTCCCAATCTTGACTTGTTCTGTTTCCTTTCCTCTTATCCTATCTCAACCCTTTCCCCTTTTAGCTCACTTAATCTCCGTGCCTCCGTTTCCATCCTCCCCACACTCATCATCTCTTTGAACCCTGGAACTCGCTCATGCACCGGCGCCCACTTGTTCCACCCTCCTGTATTCCTGGGACTCGCACCTGTCAGGTTCTGCTGACCACAGGGGCTCAGTCCACTGGGCAAATACCTTACGTGGTGATCACCATGTACACAGATGCAGAGCACCGGGAGGGCACGAGGTGTAGGAGACCGAAGCGGGGTGGGGGTGGTATGTGGGAGAGCGCCGGTAGCGCCGGCAAGGGGGGCGAGTGCCGGGAAGAGTAGAGGACGAGTGCTGGGGGTTGGCGCAAGTCCTAGGGATACAAGAGGAGGGGACAAGCGAGCACCGGCGAGCAAGCAAATCCCAAGGATCAAAGAGATAACAGGCATGGGGACTTAGCGAGTCCCAGGGATGGAAACAGAACCAGGGAAGTTAGACAGCTGAAAGGGGAAAGAGTCGAGATAAGATAATGGGAGATGGAAATGATTAAGTTGAAGAGAGGAGCCGGGAACAGAGAACCAAGAGAACTTAGAATAGGAAGGGAAAGGAGAGCAATTAGAATAGATTGAGAGGACGAGACGAGTAGAGATGAGATAGAGAGACGAAACAAGACGAGTACAACGGGAAAAGAAGCAAGTAGAAATAAAGAGACTGGGGCGCGCAAGAAAACAAAACAGAGACAAGAACAAGGCAAAACAATATGAGGCTACGGTAATATCAAGACTAGAGTACCTACTTACTACTCTATGACTTATATACTACGCAGTACGTAGGGCCTGGGGCTCAGGCCTGGGTTCCAGCAGTGGGTTGTGGTGCCAGGGCTTGGGGTGAGACCCAGGGGCCGTGTGGAGCAGGGCAAGGTTGAGACATGTCGCACAGCATGGAGGTCTTGCACTGGAGATGCAGAGACACGTGGTAGTGGGGCGGTGAGGGGGAGCAGGAGCGGGGCGTGGCATGCAGGGGTCAGGTCGGCGGTGATGCATGATCGTGATGCATGATGGGAGTCTCGGCATGGGCTGGGGGTGACGGGTGGTGCCAGCGCTGATGTGGCGGCTATGGGCGGTGTGATAGCCAAGACCTGGCGCTGATGTGGCAGTCATGGCAGTGATGGCCAAGAGGTGCCACGAGTGGCAGTGGCTGTGGCAGCAACGGGCAGTAATGAGTGGTGATGGCTGAGGATGCTGCAGGTGGTGGTGGCTGGTGGCGTTGACGGGCAGTGATGGCCAGTGATGGCTGAGGGAGTTGGCCAGGTAGTGGTCCAGGCCCGGGGCGGTCGTGGGGGTGGTTTTGAGAGGGTTGGGGTCCTGGGGCCAGGGCTGGGTCCCGGGGGTTGGTAGCAGGTCGTGACAGCACCTACTCTCTGGAACTCGCCCTCCACCCACCTTGGCACTCGCCCACTCCTCCAGCATTACTAGCACTCCCCAGCACACCTCTCCCACCCCGCTTCGGCCTCCTATGCCTTGTGCTCTACCGGTGCTCTGCGTTTGTGGACACAGTGATCACTATGTAAGGTACTCGCCCAGTGGACTGAGCCTCCGTGGTTAGCGGAACCTGACAGGGGTTCTGCATCAGTGGCTGCTTGATTCTTACCTCTGTAGCTGACCGCCAGTGTAGGATGGGTCTAGGAGCACCAATTGCTCCTTGACAGTGCATCAGCAGCCTAGGTGTTGCTCCAGGATAGTGTTCCATGGATGCCATTTGACTTGCCTCTGGAGCTGGACCATGGACTAGGTCAGCTGAACCTACTGTTGGCAGGGCACTGGTGGCAGAACACAATTGCCCCAGGGTCGTGGATGGACATGGCAGTTGATGTGGGGTAATTGTTGCCATTGCGGGAGGATCACCTGATGTTGTTAGTGGCTCAGATGGTAATGGTGATGGTGATTGTGAGGCTGGTGGCAGGGGGAAGTGGAGTGGCAGGGAGTATTGAAGAGGCCAACTAGTTGCTATGCTCTGCACCTCTTGGTCCTCAAATTTTTGGACTATTTTGTCTTCTTTTTGTCGACGTGTAATATTTGTAATTATATATCTGAATATATACGTATTGTTGTTGTGTCTGGGGTTCTTTTGTAAGTTGTGAGAATTAAAAGCAGTAAGTATGCAAAGAAACACATAGGGGTCTTGGTGGGAGTTGAATCTATACTGAACCAGAGGTGGGGGTCCCAAGGCTTGTTAAGACACTCCCGGTGGAAGTCCCAGAGCTTGGCAGGGGCACCAGTGAGGTTCTTCTGAGGTTTCCAGGTGTTGTTCATGGGCCCATAGCCTTTCCAGCAAATGAGGTAGTGAGGGTGGCTATGGACAAGTCAGAAGTTGAGGATGTGGTTGACCTTGTAGTGGTATTCATCTTTGACTTTGATGGGTGGTGGTCAGCTGGGCTGCTGTCCAGGGAGGTTGTATTTTTTGAGGAGACAAACGTGGAAGACTGGATGTAGGACCTTAAATCCTGGGGGTAGGTCAAGCTTGTAGGTGCGGGTCAAGACCTTCCAAAGGACCTTGAAGGGGCTGAGTTGTTTGTGATTGAGCTTGATTGAGGGTTGTCATGTCTTCAAGTTGCACCAGTCAAGCCAAACAAGGGTGCTGAGGGTCCAGTCAGGGGTGACTTCATGGTGGATGTCAGCATGCTTGGTGTATGCTTTATTGACGATATCGATTTCATCTCAGAGGAATTGGTGGAGTGACTGGAGGTTCTGGGCAACTTGTGGGCTACATGGGAGGAGATGTCTCCAAAGGAGAGAGTGAGCTGGGGGTTGTAACCTTTATTAGTGTAGAAAGGTGACACTCTGGTGGCAAAATGAGGGATGTTATTGTAAGTGAACTCTGCCAGAGGCAGTTCCACATGCCAGCTGTTCTATAAGTAGTTAACGTAGAGGTGGAGGTACTGCTTCAGGGTCTGGTTCACTCATTTGATCTGGCCATTGGTCTCCAGATGATAGATGGTGGAGAGGGCAGTTTTAATTTTGAGTGCCTTACACAGAGACTGCCAGAATTGGGAGACAAATAGGGGGCCATGGTCAGATACAAGTTGTCCAAGAGTCCATGCTTGGAGAATACATGTTTGAAGAAGAGCTTGGTGAACTCCAGGGCATTGTCAGTGGTGCAGCAGGAGATGAAGACAGCTTGTTTGGTGAGGTGGCAGACAATGACAAGGATGGCATCAGTGCCCTCCAACTTGGGGAGCTCAATAATGTGGTCCATTGAGATGGAGGACCAGGGGCAGCGACCAATGGAGAGTGGCTTGAGAAGGCTGTAAGGGCGGTGGCAGGGAACCTTGGCCCAGAGGCACGACTTGCAAGCCTGAACATACCGGGTGACATCCTTCTTCATACCTGGCCAAAAGTAAGTCCAAGAGATGAGTTGAGTAAGTCCAAGAGATGAGTTGAAGGGTCTTACAAATCCCAGGATGTCCGCAGAGCTTGTGGTTGTGGTGTTGGCAGAGGATGTCCAGGTGGATCTTCTTGTGATCCAGAGCATAAATTTGTCCATCCTGGAAAAGGAGTTGGTTGTTGGGGAGAGAGGGTGAAGAGGTGGTCATTGTTGGCATCATTAGCGGGGGTGTTTTGGGGGTCATGCTGAGTGAAGAAGGTGTCCTGAGGAGCATTGCAAATTTGGTGTAGAATACCTTCTTTGCTCATAATTAGCATGGCATGAAGATGTTCAGGTGGGATTACCACTCACTGGTTGAAAGTGTTGTGCTCTGCCTTGAACAACTTCTGAGGGTACATGTCCAGTCTCCAGGTGAGGGCATCAGGCTTGGCACCAAGTCAGCTGGGGTGGTAGTGGATGGTGAAGTTATACTTGGAGAGAATTTCTGACCAGCGTGCTTGGCAATGGCTGAGCTGCTTAGTCATGGTGAAGTATTGTAAGTTGTTGTGGTTCAAGTAGATTTGAATTCAATGCAGGGCACCCTCAAGGTAGGCCTGCCACTGCTTGAAGGCTTCAACAATGACGAGGAGCTCCTTGTTATAGATGTTGTAGTTGAGCTACACAGGAATCATCAAGCAGGTGTAGAAAGCAATGGGCCAGAGCTTGTCACTGCTGGGGTCCATCTGTGAGAGTATACTGGCGATGGCGTAGTCAGAGGTGTTGCATTCAAGAACAATAGAAAGGGAGGGGTTGAAGTGGCGGAGGATGGGGGTGGAGGTGAAGGCTTCTTTGAGGAGGGTGAACACGCTCTGGCACTTACTGTCCCAGTTCCACAGGGTGTCTGGTCAACAAGGTCACCGATGAAGGAAAGTGGATACCAGTTCTTTTTGGTGACTTTGTTGAGGTTTCAGTAGTTGATGCAAAGGTGTAGGAAACTCTCTTTCTTCTTGGCAAATAGGATTGGAGCCCCAGCAGCAGAGATGAGGGTTGGATGAAACCCTTACCAAGCATGTTATTGAGATAATCTTTGAGCACGTGGAGTTTGACTCCTGACATGTTGTAAATCTTGCTGAATAGAGGTGTGGTGCCATCTTCAAGGTTGATTTTGTGGTCATATAACCAATGTGGGGGGATTTCCTTGGTGCTTCCTTTGGAGACCATGTCAGTGAACTCATGGTACTCTAGAGGAACTATTTTGTGTTATATCTGTTCCTCTGTTTTCGATTCTAGAGTAGCAGCATCTGCACCTAGGTGTTCTTCTGAGAGTGCTGAGGAGATGTGAAGCTGAAAGGCAGGGTGCCATCTTGGATGATGTGGGCGAAGAGGGCCAGGCCAATGATTTTGATATTGAGGGCATCCAGGTTGAGGGGGTTGGGGGGCTGATCCGCGTTGTTGGTGTCTGGAATTGTCCAAATGCAATGGGTAGGGTAATTGGGGCCTTTATACTTATTGCAGGGGATGTTTGGGAGAAAGGCCAGGAGTGCACCCAGAACGTGTCAAGGTGGAGGGGGTTTGTCAGGGTCATCCAAGAGTGCTGTCAAGGTGCTGGTTGCTCCGGCCTCACTGGGGTCATTAATGAGTTGGAGGCTGAGGCGGATGGTGGTGAGGCAGGCACCAGGTCTAGAGAACTTCATTGTGAGATTCCTCCAGTCAATGTCAGGATTGACGTTGTGTAGCCAGGGTAGTCCTAATATGATGGAGGTGATCTCTAGGAGCTGCATAACCAGGAGGTCAACTAAAAACTGTAGACTGTTGTCAAGGACGATGGAACTGGAGTGTGTTTTAGTGATAGGCCCAGCGGTGATGGGATTACCATCAAAGAATTGTAATTCCATTGGTCTATTAAGGGGATTGTGAGGTTGAGCTGGTCATTGACAAACATTCCAGTGGCCCCGCTGTCAATGAGGGTGGTGAGGACTTGGGGGCATTTGCTGAGTCAGGCATTGAGGACAAATGACTAGGCAGATTTCGAGCAGAGTTGCAGGGGAGTGTGGGGGTGGTCAGCGGCGCTAACCAGTGCAGTGAGATCAAAGGAGATGAGCTCTGGGTGCTCTGGAGTTTGGCAGTCAAAGTGGAGTGTGAGGTTCTGCCAATCAACGCAGGGGTTGGTGGAGCAGAGCCACAGGAGGCCTAGGATGAGGGGAGCAGAGGCATGCAGACAGGTCATAAGCAGCTGAACGTGGTCTATACATAGTGGGTGATGTTGCCAGTGGAGGTAGAGCTACCGTCAAAAAGAGTGAGGCAGATGGGAAGAGGTAATTTCTGGAGTGTTGCAGCAAGCATTGCCAGAGATTTGTTGATGAAGTTGTTCATGGCGCTGCTGTCAACCAAGGTGTTGATTGAAGCAGAAGAAGATGGGAGGGTAGTATGGAGGAGGAGAGTTTGGGAGGATTGGGAGTGAGCTGTTGCATGGAGGTGTGTAACCAGAGTAGAGAAGGCGTTGAGGTCCGGTCCACAATTTAGTGTGTCTTTGAGATCTAAACTGCTGTGTTGGTTTCCATAAACCGGAAGTCACAGTCTTTGCCATCAATGGTCCACATGGCTCGGCCCCCAACCTGGTGTTTAGGGAACTCATTGATGAAGTGACCTTGCTCACCACACAAAATGCATGCCCCCTCACATTGTCATCGCTCCTGCGTCTCTTTTGGTATATCAATCCATGGCCAGCTCCTAAACCTACTTGTGCACAGGGTCTCCTTGTTGTCCATGTAGTCTGGAGCATTGTGGAGGTCCTGGAGCAAGTTGTTGTCAGCCTGGTTACGGTCCAGGGCTTTCTGTGTGTCAGTGGCGTTGAGTTGTGTTTGTGGGCAGAGTCCTGGAGGTTGATTGATGTTGGTCAGTTCTTGTCCAAGGAGTGGTTGTGTGGCAAAATTGGTTCAGGCTTCTGGATGTCAAGCTTGCCTTTGCACATCAGTGCATTGCAGATGTTGTCCTGAGGGTTGAAGTTGTGGGGCGGGGGTGCTGCATTGTAATAATAGTAGTAGTGGTTACTCCCACCATGCTGTGGAGAGAGGGCATTTGTCATGGAGCCCCAGCTGCCAGGTGGTCTGCCATTGTTCCCCAGGGGTAGTCTCTGAGCCCATCAGGGGGGTGGCAGTCCTCCAAGGGGTGGTGGTCCCATGTTGGCATCAAAGGAGTGGCCAGGCAGGGGTCCCAGGGGAGCAGGGAGTTGTGGTGATCCTTGGAGAGGGGGTGGTCAAGGTGCGCTGGGGGCGACAGGTTGGCGAAGGAGTGGTGGGTTGTTGTGGGGAGGAGCTGCATTGCTGTGGGGATGGTGCAGGTCGAAATGGGGGGGCGATTATGTTGGAACTCTGAGGTGGTGTGACTGGTGAAGTTACTTGTACCAGATAATTTTTGCTTGCAGCGCATATTGAACTCTATTTGGACAATATATGCATGCCTTTGATGCACATCTGTAAATTATGTAATGTAACATCTTGTATTCATAACATACCTAGTCAAATCCAATATTTGGTCTGATTCAGTTACTGCATGAAGTACGCAAGATCATTCTAGCTGTAGCCACTGGCTACATTTTTTTGAATCTTCTGCTATCGGCTTTAGACTCTGGACTCTTGTTGCTATACTAGGCAACACTCATCAAACTTTGCAACTTCTTTTCAGCCATATCAATGAGCTGTTCTCATGGCTGAACCAAGTGACCAACCACCAGGTTCATCAGAACCAGGTGGCGGTTCGAACCCACCTGCAATGCCCTCAGCATCAAAATATCAGCCCTCACTGAAACGGGAGGAAAAAGCAGCTCACAACATTAGCAAGAGCTTTGGAATGCCGGGCAAGTTATCCATATCACAGATGAAATCTATACTGAACCCTGAGTCTAGGCAAGGGAATAAATTGTTTGCATTGGTATTGTTGCTGCCAGTAACTAATGTGGCATCATTGGTCTACCTAACTTTGCCCAAGAAACCGTTGTCCGCTCTTGGACTATGGGTCAAAGCTGTGTAATATGCAGATACTATGCAGGGTAGTGTGTGAGTGCATAGTACGCTAGTGAGGATGGTGCAGCCAGAACAAGGGGCAAATCAGGAGCAAGACATGTCATCGGAACAGATAAACCAGCATTGAGAAGGGAGTCTGGCCACAGTGACCAGGCAGGTAGATCAGAATAAAGGAAAGGCACGATCAGTGCCTCCACTACTGGAGACGTGGGGAGAAAGTGGCCAGGGGCCACAGATGAGGCAGAAGAGTCTCAGGAGAGTTCTGGACTTGGAGTCTGAACTACAATCTTCAGATGAAGAAGAGGATGGATGGTTGTTATCAACCTTGTCAGTCCAGCTTCAGCTGGTACTGGACCATTTCCCAGCAGTATCTAAAGAATCGGTGCAAAAGCGTCTACAGCTTTACATAGTAGAACATCTACAGTTATATTGGCTGATAGAAGCCAGAATGTACCTAGGGCTAATTCAACTGAATATATCAAATTGTTTACTCGTATCTTTGAGCTTGAGCTCAATGAGTATATCAAATGTAAGCTAGCTCAAGGAACATCCACATTGACAGCCGTGCTCCAGACATTGCTGAAGCAATGGACATGCTGAATGTGCTGTGACAGGCGAGTGGGTCCCAGCAGGACTATGAGAAACAGCAAAACGCAGCACGATGGCAAGCTAATACTAGCGGAGTGCCGTGGTGGGCACTGTCAGAGATAGAGACAACAACGTCTAACCCTGCTGGGGTGGAGGAGGTGGACTCTCCTACAGAGCCAAAGACACCTTGTCAACATGTCACAATCCAGGAAGAGGAATGTGAGGAGCACATTCCTAGGAAATGAGTCTATCTAGTGGACAACTGGAATGATTGCATTAATTATCAATGCATCTGCAACCAGGATTTGCGGGACAGAGGCAAGTTGCTAATGGTTGACCAAGGTGTGGTGTTTGAAGGGCATGGGGGTGTGACGCCTGTAGATGATATGAGGTGGCAATTTGCCATGAGGACTGGAGAATCAACGGAAAATGGTGATGCAGGTCCATACAAGGACTAGGGACAGGATTGTTGCAATAATGATGGGAGCAAAAGAGATTGTCAAAATGAGCATCAGGCCCTGTCACTTAATCTTCCTGACTGCAGAACAGAGGAGCCTCAGTACCAGGGAATTAGGGCATGGTCACTGCCCTCACCTCATGATTTGCATGCAAGCACACCTGGGATGAATGAAGCAGTCAAGATCCATATGGATCATATGCATGACCGCTTGAATTGTTTGTTGGATGACTTGCTTGGAGTCAGGTTCAAGTTTCCTGATGGGGTCAAGCCTTGTCAATCAGAGGGAAAGCATATTTGAGCCTATGCTGGGGGACATAAGTTCTCCCAGCTAGAAGACTGGGCCATGGATGTGTGCTATCATCTAGCAGCGTGCTACTATGGAGGAGGCAAGATGGACCAGGAGCACATATTTGTGCTCCATGAGTTTGTTGAAGGAGAGGCGTGGAACTGGTTCCGCTGACATGTTCTATATCCAAACAGAGACAAGCATGACTGGACCTTCAAGAAGGTCTTGATAGGATTGTATAACCGCTTTGTAAATGCGGCAACTATGCAAGAGGCTTGTGAAGCCTTTAGGATGGCGGTGTACAATACCCAAACAAGTGTCCAGACCTTTTATGACAAGCTAGTGGGCCACGTACAGAATATGGCCATATACCCAGATGAGTTTACTATCCAGGAGACATTCCTGGATGGAATACGAGCTGAAATGCATTGTGCACTGATACGCAATGATAATCTATCACCTGAGGTCAACACTGTGACCAAATTCCTGGCATACACAATACGCTATGAGCAGTCTGCATGGACTGCAATGCATTATGATCAGCACAGTTCTCAGTGCACTCAGGGCCCTCACCAACCTGCAATCTGCTGTCAATGACGCTGAGAGCATTCAGATTGACAGAAATGAGTACATCATGGTGGACATGTATGACAATGACTACTACACTTGTGATGACAAGAAAGATCATATGTTTGCTCTAACAGAGCATCAGGAGGATAGGTGCATTTGTATGCGATGCATGACTCTGCAAAAGGCAGCTGATGAGTTGCAACAGCCGCAGTATACTCCTCAAGAGAAGAAGTGCTTGGTAACCTACGTTGAGGTTAATGGGCATCCAGCATGGACACTGTGGGACTCTGGGAGTACCACTACGGGCATTATGCCCCAGTTTGTGCATGTGAATGCTATACATGTTCATGAGCTTACAGAGCCAGTAATGCTCTAGCTGGGGACTGTGGGAAGTTGCACCATCATTCAGTTTGGCACGGAGGTGAAGATTAAAATGTTGGGACTGCTAACAAGGGATACGTAGACATAGTGAACTTCGATCGCTATGATATGATTATTGGCATGCCATTTATGCATAAGAACAAAGTCAGCCTTGACTTTGTGAATAACAAGGTGGTAATCAACAGGGTGCCATTGAGAGCCAGAAAAATTGTCCTGGCAGACATGGATGGCTGCCTGCAATGGTATAGGGCTATGGAGAAATGTTGCAACGGTTGCAACTGACTCCAAGGTCGCCAGAATGCAGCAGTGGAGGATGAGGCCAAGATTCTGGCTCCAGTGGCCAGCCTACCAGTGAGCTTACTGGCAATACTAATGACAGAGCAAGAGTTCCAAGGGACTCTGAAGAGGGGGGATATGGTAGACCATCAGCCAAAAGCAGCTGGCAGAATGGTGATGAAGAAGACTCATGCAGGACGAGTACACCAGACCTGACCAAAGTGCTATCTGACAAGCTCCAGAGTGAGGGTGGAGGATCTTGTAATCAATGAGGTCAAAAAAGAACAGCAGAGCGCAGCAAGCGCAGCAGAAATGTCTAACAGTGTAAGATCCTTTTGGGATCAACCTGTGGCACCACTGGACATGCAGTGGATGTATGATCCATGCATGCCACCAGAGTGGAATGAAGTAGTGGCATCAATGGTGGCGCAAAGGTGGGCTGGGCCATATCAACCCAGTAGAGAGGTATATCGCCAACCTAGGGCAGATGAGATATCAAAACCATTGGATATATTATTTGATGGAGAATCGCTAACAGCAAAGAACCAGCAAAGTTGACAGTATTGAAGCCTCCGCTGAGGCTGAAGATGGAAGACATGGGAGAAGCGCATTTGCATGCGCTCTGAGAGCGATTTGAACCTGCAGCTCAACTATGCCAAATGTGTGTGGATAAAGGAAAGGTGAAGGCTCAGGGCCTCCTGGAAAGTGATATTCTGCGATTGTGCCAACAATGACAGCAGGAATTTGCAGATATTGTGAATGGGACAAAGGAGGAGCTCCCTTCATGAAGGGAGGTCAACCATGAGATTAATCTCATAGATGAGAATAAGCAATATAAGTATCATCTGCCTCACTGTCTGCAAGCTTTGCAGGAGCAGCTTCATGAAAAGACAAATTGATACATTAATGCGAAGTGGTGGGAACCATGGTCAGCAATGCAGGCAGCACCTTTGCTGTGCATTCCCAAGAAGGATGGAACATTGTGGACAGCACTGGATGTACGACAGCACAATGATAACACCATCAAGGATGTGACTCCCCTTCTGGATCAGGAAGTTATACGCGAGGATGTCATAAAAGCTAGGTATAGGTCAAAAATTGATCTGATGGAAGCTTATGAGCAGGTACGCATATGCATATAATATATCCTGAAAACGGTGTTCACATCCCTGATGGGGACTTTTGTCAGCAATATTATGCAAATTGGCAACTGTAATGCACCAGTGACATTCCAGAGACTGATGACATCCATATTTAAGATGTCATCAGGAAGTTTATGCACGTCTATTTAGACAATATTTTTATTTTTTCTAACTCCATAGAGAAGCATGAGCAGCACTTACATGTCATATTCAAATGACTGCATAAGGCAAGCTTATACCTCAAATGGAAAAAGTGTGAGCTATACGCACCCAGTATTGACTGCTTAGGGCATGTCATAGATGCTCAGGGTGTTCACCCAGATTTGGATAAACTCAATCATATTTGAGAGTGGCAGACGCCATGTAATTACAATGATATCCAATGTTTTGTTGGATTGGTAAACTACATTGGTAAATTCTTACCAGATGTCACAGCTTATACTGGTCCTCTCATGGCTATGACCCAGAATGGGTCTCCCTTTCATTGGCAACCGCTACATCAGCGGTGTTTTGAAATGGTCAAACAGATCTGTGCTAAAACACTGATTATCCAGCCAATTGACCCATGTCTTGACGAGCCTATATGGCTCATTTGTGACACATCAAAAACAGGTGTGGAGACCATGTTTGGCCAAGGTAAGACCTGGCAAACTTGCAGACCTGCAGGATTCATGTTGCACAAGTTCACTACAGCGCAGCAAAACTATGCAGTTCACAAGCTGGAGATGCTCGCAATCCTAGAAGCCCTCCTTAAATGGGAGGATAAATTGATGGAGTATAAGATCCATATTATTATGGATCATAAGGCATTAAAGTTCTTCAAAACTCAAGTACACCTGTTGCCATGACAGCAGCAATGGATCAACTATATGTTGTGATACCAGTATGACATAACTTGTGTCAAAGGGGAGCTGAATAAGGTTGCAGACTGTCTATCATGATACTTTGAAAGTGATACATGCATAGATGTGCATGACGTCCATGATTATGTCCAAGCAGACAAGAGAATTGATCCTGAAGGCAAGGATTTGCCCTTGCATCAGTTCCAGGAAATAGTAGAACACCACATTGAAATTTGAGCAATGCAGGCTTGTGAAGTATGCCATAGCAAACAGCTGAAGGAGCAGATGGAAGCTTGAGATATGGAAGCTTGTAGCCTTGCAGAGGTGGAGCTGTGCAATGAGCGGCCTCCAATGCAGACATTGTCCAGGGAGGACAACTTGACCGTCGAGCAGGTGCTAGCTACAGGGGATCAAATGCCAGGAAATGGCAATCCAAGCGATGTGCCACTGCATGCCCACATTAGGAATGTATACATGCAGGATACTCTGTTTGCATACTCAACAAACCATGAGAGCATCCATGCTTTGTCCTCAAGCAGGGCCTTGTTCATGAGAGGTCATTGATCACGACAATACTGAAACAAGCCCATACCATTGTTGGGCACTTTGGTTACCAGAAGATGCTTGACTATGTGCGTCAATTCTATTGGTGGCCACAAATGGCCAAAGAAACAAGTAAGTTTTGTGCGACATGCCAAATGTGTCAACGTTTGAAGACCTCAAACCAGAAACCAGCAGGGAAGCTACATTTGCTTCCTATCCCAGTGAAATGGGACTCTATTGGCATGGACTTTGTGGAACCTTTCCCAGAATCACATGGGTTCAACTACCTGTGGGTAGTCATATGTCATATGACCAGTATGGTCCATCCAATACCAGTAAACACAACAACAAAAGCATTGGAGCTATCCTGGATCTATCTCAAGGAGATAGTATGCCTACACAGCCTACCAAGCACAATCGTTAGTGATCAAGATTCTAAGTTTACTTCCAGATGGTGGAAGGAGCTGCATAAGCGGCTCGGGGCAAAGTTGCTCATGTCAACATTATTTCATCTGCAAATGGATGGGCAGACAGAACACACAAACAGAAATGTTGCACAAATCTTTAGAGCCTTTGTGCATCCTGATCAGAAGGACTGGATGGATTGAATTCTATTGGTGGAATTTGCAATCAATGTGAGTATTTCTGAAATGACGGAGTATGCATTGTTTGAGCTCAACAATGGCTATATGCCATCAATGATCAAAGAACTTCATACAGACAAAGTGATTTGTCAGGGAATCAAGGATCTCGTGCAAAACATGCTAGTGAACTTGGCAAGCGCCCATGACACAATTATTGAGGCGTGCATCTTTCAGATGCACTACACTAATAATTGCTAAAGCAAAGAACCGGCGATTGGAAAGGGTAATCTAGTGTATCTGTCCACCAGAAACTTGAATTTGCTCAAGGGGCAGGCCTCTAAGCTGTGCCTAAAGTGGGTAGGACTGTATAAGGTCCTGGAGGCTGAGCCTACTACTTCCAACTGTGTGTTGGAATTGCCTACAGCACTGCAGGCATGGTGCATCATGCCCAAGTTTCATGAGTCGCTGCTGCAACTGTACCTGGCAAATAATGACATGCTGTTTTCAAACCACACGATGCCAGAAGCATATGACTTTGGCATAGCTGATGGTCAGGAATGGTTTATGGATGATATTATAAGTCATTGTTGGATGCAATTGGGGCACCTCAAATTTGAGGTGAGATGGAGTTTGAGGATACTACATGGGAACCCCTGGAGAATTGTAAATTGCTCACAGCAATGGATCGGTATCTAAAATTACAGGGTGTTAAACGCCCTCATCAACTTATGTGACACGCGTAGGGGTGGCAAGACCATGAAGTGGCTGAGTCCAATTAGTGGCCATATGAGATGGCCAGGTGATCATGGCAACAGCCAATGCTGTGTGCTGTATGGCTGAAACTTTGTTGTTGTTTGTCCATAGAGCGGACTTTGGAGATTTTTTGCTGCCCATGTACCTTGTCCCTGACACATAGCATACATGTGGACTTAGCAGAAAATGGCCTCTCGAGGCCCATACAAGCCTGGACAGAGCTCATAGAGCTCTAGAAGGGGGGGGAGACCTGTACAGGGTCAAACTATGCACGCAACAATAAGTACACAGGCATTTTACCAAAATGTGGCGGTGAACTACCTAGGTCACAATGAGCTGCTCCCATATGAGACGCCCCTCCATTCCTGGATGGAGGTGAATGAGGGGAAAGGGCACTATAAGCACCAATTTGTGGATGTGCACCATGAGCGCTATTACTAACCAGTACCAAGCCTTTGGCGGGCACCAGCGACAATATATGTGCACACTGTGGCACTGGCCATAATGAGAGAGGTTGCACTCCAAGTGCAATATGAGATGGGCACCGAAGTGCTACTTCAGCACCTGGAAGCAGTGGGGCAACCAGTGCCCCCTACATCGTCATTTTTGCAAGACAACCTTGCAGTCATGGTGATGAAAGGGTTGCTCAATCAAATTGAGCTGATAAGGAGGCAGCACATGTTGGTGCTGGAACAGATTGACTGCACTGCCAAGTGCAAATTATCATCCCCTGAGGAGATGGTCAGCGAACTCACGCAGGCCCAGCAGCAGCTACCACAACTGGCAGACGTGGCAAGGGCAGGAGTGCCTACCACAGGTAGAGTGGTGCTGCAGCTGGCCCCACTTATGGACAGGCCTGCAAGGCCTACAGCCGCCGTCACAAGTCCAGTGCTGCCAGTGAGAATGTTGGTGCGGCCTACAGCTGCCCTTATTGAGCAATCCATGTTGGCGAGTATGCCTGTGTGGCCTATTGCCGCCTTCTCAGGGCAGTCTGCAGCTGTCACCCTGGTCTCTGTGGCCTTGACAGCACCAAAAGCATTGGAGGTGCAAAAGGCAATGGACAGAGAGATGGGCATAGTGGAAGGGGAGGGCACAGTGCCCCCACTGAAAGGAACAATGGGCCAGCCTAGGTGTGGTCTCCCAGTGGCAAGTCAGGCTCCAGAGGCATTAGGGCCCTCCAAAACCCATGGGGGGCAAAAGCAGCCCCTTGCTGTGTCACAGCTGGAAATCATAGATTTTCCAGCCAATATTTCACAACGGGCAGAGCCTGTCCAAATGTTATTCATAAAGACCGTAGTATTTCTGGCCCCACTGAAGCGAGTATCAGTGGTAGTTGTGTCCACTGACTCACACATAACAGCGCAGTACAATGGGATTGTGGCCACTGCAGCAGCCAAAAAAGGCAAGCATTGTGAGGCACCCCCCATTGATGATGATAGCAACTATGGGGAGTCGCAGCTTGACAAAGAGGAGGAGGAGGAAAAGGAGGGTGAAATGCCCACACAGCACTTCCAGCGCATTCAACAATACAAAAAGATTGCCAAGAAGAAGGCAAACAAGGCTAAGGTAGCAGCCACTCTGACGCACCCAGCACAGAACAACTTCTCTGGCTGCATCTCCAATGCATTGGGGGTGAAAGTGTGGGGGCCACTCAATGTTGAGCAGCTCAACTCATGCTTTTGAGAGGCTATTGGTCCCTGTTGTTATTACTCCTACCAGACAAATACTGTGTTTGTCAGCACCAAGGCCAATTGAGCAGCCACCTTTGAGTTCAGTAGTGGCCAGCAGGCCAAGATTCCCAGCACGATGGTGTACAAGCTTGCACATTGTGAATTCCCCAGCATGCTGTTTGAATTGGAATGGCTTCATAGATATTACACAAATCCCTACATACCATGTTGCAACTGTGTTGTTGCATACATATTGCTCACTAAACTCCAGGAGTTTGCATGGAAGTGCGACATGTCCTTGCAGGACCACACAATGAAATTGTTGTGCAACAATCCAGGTACCAGGAGATGGTCAACTCAATGCAAGGGCCGGAGGACCTTCCACTGGTGGAGCATCATCAGATTCCATCATGCTTTCTGCACGTGAAGAAAGATGGGACCTCTGCTCTGCACATAATGCGCATGCCTGACCCAAACACACCATTTGATCTTGAACAATTAGCGTGATATGTGCTCATCTTTGGCAGACCAGGAATGGAAAATACCTGGCAAGGCATTGCAGTCGACTATGCCTGTCATGACCTGCTACCAACCCCCGGGACTCCAGCCCACCCAAAACCGCCCCCACAACCGCCCCAGGCCCGGACCGCTACCTGGCCAACTCCCCTGGCCATCACCGGCCATCACTGCCTGTCAACGCCACCAGCCACCACCACCTGCGGCACCCCTGGCCATCACCGCTGTAACCGCCACATCAGCGCTGGGTCTCGGCTATCACACCACCCATAGCTGCCACATCAGTGCCGGCACCACCTGTCACTCCCGGCCCGCACTGAGACCCCCATCATACATCATGATCACGCATCACTGCTGACCCGACCCCTGCATGCTACGCCCTGCTCCCACTCCCCCTCACCACCCCACCACTGCGTGTCTCTGCATTTCCAGTGTGAGACCTCTGCGCCGCGTGACATGTCTCAACCTTGCCCTGCCCTGCACGGCCCCTGGGTCTCACTCCAAGCCCCAGCGCCATGACCCACTGCTGGAACCTGGGCCTGAGCCCCGGGCCCTATGTACTGCGTAGTATATAAGTTGTAGAGTAGTAAGTAGGTACTCTAGTCTTAATATTACCATAACCCCGTCTTGTTTGTTGTGTTCTCATCTCTGTTTCATTTTCTTGCGCACCCCAGTCTCGTTATCTCTACTTGCTTCTTTTCTTATCGTACTCGTCTTGTTTCGTCTCTCTGTCTCGCCTCTACTCGTCTCATACTCTCAATCTATTCTCATTGTTCTCCTTCCCCTTTTCCACTCTAAGTTCTCTTGGTTCTCCGTTCCCAGCTCCTCTCTTCAACTTAATCATTTCCATCTCCCATTATCTTATCTCGGCTCTTTCCCCTTTTGGCTGTCTAACTTCCCCAGTTCTGTTTCCATTCCCAGGACTCACTAAGTCCCCGCACCTGATTATCTCTTGATCCCTGGGACTCGCTCACCCACCAGCGCTCGCTCGTCCTATCCTCTTGTATCCCCGGGACTCGCGCCAACCCCTGGCACTTGTCCTCTACCCTCCCCGGCACTTGCCCCACTCGCTGGCACTACCAGCACTCCTCCACACACCGCCCCTGCCCCGCTTCAGTCTCCTACGCCTCACGCTCCTCCCGGTGCTCTGCGTCTGTGTACATGGTGATTATCACATAAGGTGTTCGCCCAGTAGACTGAGTCCCCGTGGTCAGCGGAACCTGACAATGCCTACCACATGCACCAGCGTACCCTGTTTGGATTTGTGCTCTGCTGGGCTCTTTGCACCAATAGTGCAGGAAGGACCACGTCCAGCGGCTAGTGCTGGTTATGGCATGGCCAGGACTGTATCGCAAGGCAGTTGACGCCTTCAACAAAGTGTACAAAAAGCACTTTGAGGGCCAAAGTGGGGCCCAACTCAACATTTTCCAAGTTCATGTACCAGATGACCAGGTACAGAACTTGTCTGACAATGATGTGCTTTGCATCTTGCTATACAACTGAATTCCAGTTGAGTGGGTCGACCACGCTTACACATATGGTGTGGTCTACTTGGAACAATAATTCCACCACTCTACAATGTCCTTGGACATCTTTTGAGAAGTTGACAACGAGCGTCTGGAGTGCCTCAGGGTAAACAGGACTCCCGCCGCTAACCCCCATTGGGATGGGTCAATGATGCCACTTAATCAACGCCCTCATGCACTACAAGTGCCTGCAAGCACAAACTGTGTAGCCTGATCAATAGTACCCAGTTGGGTGCACAGCCTATTGAGTATAGACCATACAACAGTCTAAAGAGGGGGTGTGTAACTGGCAAAGTTACTTGTACCAGATAACTTGCACTTGCAGCACATATTGTACTCTATTTGGCCAACCAATGCACGCCTTTAATGTGAGTCCATAGATTACATAATATAACATCTTGTATTCATAATGTACCTAGTCAAATCCAATATTCAGTCTGATTCAGTTACTGCATGAAGTACGCAAGATCATTTTAGCTGTAGCCATCAGCTACAGGTGGGGGCTCTGCTAGGATGGGCCAATCCACTGCTGAGGGCCTCTAGTTCATTGATGTAGGAGAGTGTGTGGGTGGAGGCATGGTTGTTGTTGATGGGCAGAGAGTGAGGAGAAGCGTCAGGGTGGGGGTTGGTGTCAGCAGGTTGTCCTCAAGTGCGGAAGGTGCTGGAGAGCGAGTTTGCATGGGGACGCATTGAAAAACCAACGGTGCAGGCAGCAGGTTGGTCAAAACGTCCTCTGGTGGGGTTGAGGGCTTTTAGAATGTTTGATGCCGCATTGAGCTCCTCCTGCTGGTAGGATACCAGGGTGGGGAGAGGGTCCCAGGGCTTGATTGGTCCCTTGCACTGCATGTCAAATGAGCGTGCGGGGTCCACAGAGTCCTCAAAGCACCAGGGAGTAAGGCTAGTGTGGATCTCATCCACTAGGGCAGGCAGTTTGTCTCAGAGGTTGAGATCCACCTAAAGTGTGTTTCAGGCACTTTCAGGGATGGCTCCACATTGGTAGAGCTTGTTGAATCCAAGGAGGCAATTGGTCCATTGCTCCAGGGTCCCAGAAAGATTGTGGTGACCTAAGCTGATGAGGAGGGTGCAAGCACGTTTTGCAAACTCTGCCAAAGATATGCAAAGTGAGCAGAGGACCTCATCACACTGTTGGATATAGGCTTCAACCCATTAGCGGCCCAGAGGAGAGGGGGGTGTGTGGATAGGGGGCACTGCAGGAGGTCAAGGCCAGGAAAAATAGTAGGTGTCAGGGTAATCCTGAGGAGGTGGGGTGGAGCAAGAGTGTCCAGGCGCCAGGCGGTGTCTCCAGCATACCTCCAAGTAGAACCTGTTGGTGATTTCCTGATCTCGCCTGCAATGAGTTGCATCACTAGTCCTGAGAAATATCTTGACTGATGAAGGGGCCATAGGGTACCTGATTCTGATCTGGAGCCCAATATCTAGGGACAAGAGTGGGGTAATGTTCAATTGGGGGAGCCAAATACAGAGGCTGTGAGGTACTCATGGCATAGTAGTTTTCAGGCATGGGTCTTCTGTAAGCATCGGTCTGATAGCTAGTGGGCTGGTAGGTGTGCGTGTAAGTGGCCATAGTGAACAGTAGAGTAAGGTGGGAGTCTTGATATTATGTCAGGTTCTGCTGACCATGGGGGCTCAATCCACTGGGTGAATACCTTACATGATGCACATGGTGTCCACAGACACAGCATACTGTCAAGAGCACTAGGCATAGGAGACCAAAGTGGGGCTAGGGATGCAGGTGGGAGATTGCCAATAATGCCCCAGGGCTCAGGCCTAGATCTCGGTGACAAGTCACAGTGCCAGGGCTTGAGGTGAGACTCAGGGATTGTGCAAGACAGCGGTGGAGATCGAAACATGTTGTGTGGCACGGGAAGGTCTTGCTTTAGGAGCCAGAGACATGTAGCAGCGAGGAGGTGAGGAAGAGAGCGGAAGCTTAGTGTGGCACACAGAGGTCAGGTCAATGGTGATGAATGGCTGTGATGTGTGATGGGGGTCTTGGCATGGGCCAGGGGGAGCTCTGGGTGTTGCCAGTGCTGGTGCTGGTGTGGCGGCTGCGGTTGGGGAAGCGTCAGAGATGGCCAAGGATGGCACTGATGTGGTGGTCATGGGCAGTGATGGCTGGAGGAATGCCGGGGGTGGTGGTGGCTGGTGGCAGTGATGGATGGTGATGGCTGTGGGCTGCCAAGGTGGTTGGTCAGGTGGTGGTCCAGGCCTAGGACAGTCGTGGAGGTGGGTTTGAGGAGGTTGGAGTCCCAGGGCTGGGGCTAAGTCCCAGAGGTTGGTAGTGGGTCCTGACAGAAGCCACTTGGCTCACTGGGATACTGGTTCCCAACACTGCAGACCATTCTCCTGGTCTTGACCCCAGATTGACTATTGACATCATCCATGACATGGATAACCCTCCTGGCATCCCATAGCTCTCACTGGTCTCGTGAGTAGCCCTCTCTTCCCATTTTGGTGGGGGTTGATACACTGATGCTATCTGATGCTATCTGCGTTTGATCTGTTTGAGGGACTGGTGGGTCACCTGTACCCAGATGCATCAGCTGTTTCTCACCTGACCAAGACATGAGACATGTTTGCTGATGTGGCACTAGAGAATTTGTGAAGTTTTCATTGTTGCCCCAAGTGGTAACCAAAAGCCCAGAGTCTTTAGCCAATAGCAGAAGATTCAAAAAAATGTAACATTTGTTACAAAGCTAGAACTATCTTGTGTTTATCATGCAGTAGTTGAATCAGACCAAATATCAGATTTAGACTGATTACATTGTGAATACAAGATGTTATTGTTACATAAGCATCAAAATGCGCGCTGTGTGCATGTTACACTGTGATGGTCTGTTACAACCTGCAAATGAACAGTAAAGCCTTTAGCAAAGATGAATGGTACATTCCTTGCTAAACCAACAGACTCATTTACTTGCTGGTTAGCACTCTCCATGCATAAGCATATGTCTGGATCCCAAGTCAATCCTAGTTCCAAAGCTTCTCTCAATGCCATGCAGACAATTCGAGATCCACTGTCCAAGATTGCTTCTACTCTGTCTTTCCTATTGATTATAGAGTTCAACAAGCATATGACTTGTAGTTCCCTACCCACATACACTACTACTGGCTTTTCTCCTGGAGGAATCTTTTCCAAGTAGGTGGCAACACAATCCTGGTGCACAACTGCTCCAGTAGGTAAACCTGCTTGTGTGCTATCTGCTGATGCAAAATTGGATTGTATCTTATTACGAGATTATATTATCTTATCTTATCAATAGATAATCTAATCCAATTAAGATAATCTTATTCACTTAGTTGTGTTGGGCTACATTACACGCATGCGCACTCTTAGGTAGTAAAAGCAATATAGTTTATTTGGGTTTCAAAAGGAGGGTCTTGCTCACACAAATTGGCAGTCAAAGAACCCAGTTTAATTCCAATCAATAAACTAAATCTCCCGTGTGATCCTACTGAAGCCAAACCCGAGCTCCTGAGCCTAAGAGGTCTGTGCACTGGGGACTCCATGCCGTGGCAAGCTGTTTGTTTCTTGGTCTTCCCAATAATCCTCCCTTTTTATACTCCTTGGTGATGCGTGTGGACCAGGTGTTGTTTGCATGATTCTGCTGCTTTTCTCATATACCCAGGGGGCTGCCGCCGCCTTGGCGTGTCCAGACCCTCTTGGGGGAATGATTTAGCCTTCTTCTGGCCAAGACCATTCCTCTGGCTCTATCTGAGCCAGCCGGCCCCTTTCCTCGCCCTCCATTTGTTCCCTCTACGGGTTCGTGCACATGGTGGAGCGATCGATCCGTGGGTAAGCGTAGGTAGTGATGGTAGTTGGTAGGTATGGTTAACAGAGGTTTGTTGGTCGGGATTGATGTTCCATCATTGGGTCAGTGATCTGTGATGGTGGCCATTGCCGGACACAGCCACCTGCCTGGCCAACTCCAAGATTGTGATACAATCACCAAGATCTTGATTTCATCACAGATCAGTGATCCATGATGGCGGCCATTGCTGAGCACAGCCACCTGTCCAGAACATCGAGATTCTGATGTCATGATGGATTTGTGATCTCATCACTCGGCCATCGCCTTTTGTATCAGTCTAACTTCTTTTTGTTGTTGACGTGTTTTTCCCCACCATGTGGGTTCATTGGTTTTATTAATACCAAGGTATATCTACTATTTTTGATATATGTCATGGCTTACCGTTTTCAGCTCGCGACATTCCTTTGTATTACTGCAATGAAGTATGTTGCTCCAGGTAGATCACCAATGTCTACCTTGTTGGGTTCCTTCTCCACTGCTACTATATGCTGAGTAGCTGTCCTTGAAATGTTAGATTCCTTGGGCCTAGGTGGTTTAGGTACCAACTTTTGTACCATAGCCTCTCTTAAACCAGGGGCCACTGTCAGCAGCTCCTTAGTTGAGATTGGCACAGGTGCTTCCCATAACTTCTCAATCATCTTATCCAACTCCTTGTTAGTCTCTTGAAGAGTGCACTTCTCAGTGGCCTGCACTGGTACTATGTGATCTTCATTGAGAGCTGGCACCTTTTCAAAAGGCAAGTCCAGTTTTGGTGCTGCTTTGGAAGGTATTCTCAAAGTCAGCTTTTCTTTCCAGGGTTTTTCAGTAGGTCTCTCCAATAGTGAGAATACTCCTGATTGATATGTTTCTTTCCTCACTGCCTTCATTGAGCCATCTAAAAATCCTGAGAGTTGTGCTGCTGTACTTCACTAGGATTGGCAGTTTTTCTTGTATTAATCAACACGTTGATGAGTTCAGCCATTTTGTTGAAGCCCTTTTCCAGCTCCACCAGCCTGTCTGATTCTCTATATTGAATACAGTCTAACATGTCATCCCTTGAGTCTCTAGTAGCATTGACATTAGTGGAGTAGATGGGGTTTCTGGATTTTCATCTGTTGACCAACCATATAGCATTCCAGCTTGGGTGTCATGCAATTTTACTAGTCTCTGGTGTGGTGAAATACTTGCAGGCTCTCTAGGTAGAGGAGCCTGTTTGGCATCCTGGCCCTTCCTTCCATTAAGATAATCCAGCCTTTCTGTACATCGGCTGGTATCACTTCACACTTAGCAATTCTGTGGCCTTGTCCCCAGCAAAAAAAGCAATGGAGATTGCCCCCTTGACTTGCAGGTGGAATAGTGTTGAACCCTTCTACTCAATGTCCAAGGTGACCTTCAGTTGGCAAGAGGCTATTTCACATTTCTAGCTGGCCAGCCTGTATGGCTTGCATAGCAGCTGCCTACTTGTTTCCCATAGTTACAATGGTATCTTATAGATGTGCCATTTTCTCCTCTGATTCCTCACTCTTTACTTGTCTCTGATTGCTTTCCTCTCTTTCTACTTGTCTATCTCTAGAGTTGATTGGCCTTATCACATGGTTGCATTGGACTCAGCTGCCCTCTGTGACTTTTACTGGGAGAAGAAGAAGGAGTAGCACCAACCAGCCCATAGGCCATGTGAAACAGGTGTATTTGAGGCAAGTTGCTGGTAGCAGCATAATTGTAGGAAGAAGAGAAAAAAGTATGAAAGAGTAGTCAATTGTAAAATACATGTATATCAGAGAGTGGTGGGTGGGTTGATGAAAATAATTATACAAAGATATAGAATCTAAATAAATAGTGAGTGAATAACTGGTGAGTGAGCCAAGCACAGCATGCCAGGCCACAGGCTTACTATGTACTTTTGAGAGTGAAAGTAACTTGCTGGAATGTGTGCTCAAGAGACTGGGTGAGAGATGAGATGATGCTCTCATTGACAGTGTGATGTCTCACCTTATATTTTGCAGAGTTGTGAAAACAACATTATAAGAAGTAAAGTAACAAATAGAAAGACTCTGGGAAAATAAAGTCTAAACCTGAAAATAAATGTGAGAGTGCAAACACTCACCGGTGCCACCAGAGACAAGATGACAGAAGGCAGCAAGAAAGATGAGACACCCTCAGCCCTACTGTCCTTGACACAGCATCTGCCAAACTGTGGCACTATGCTAAGAATGGCTTCAGGTGGTGTGATGAGATCAGTGTGCAGCAGGCTGCCAATTGGGTGAACAGTTATACCACCAAGGCCTCCAAAAAGGCTCTCTACCTCCAGAATCTGCCCTTGCATCGAACTTGTGCACACTTTTATCATGGAATATAATAATCTACTTGATTGTTGAGATTTTCTTATTCAAAAGACTTTGAATAGAATCAAAAGAAATCAAATTAAAAACTAGTATATCTCCAATATAACCCCTTAAAAGTCAATACACTGCTCCTGAGCCTAAGAATCCACTTGCTGGGGAACCTGTGCCATGGCAAGCTGATTGCTTGCCTGAAGTCCCCCAATCTGTCCTCCCTTTATACTCCCATCACCGTGCATGGACCAGGCATGTTCCATGTGATTATGCCATTTTTTGGGTGTACCCAGAGTGCCAATGCTGTCTTGGCATGTCCAGACCCTGCCAGAAGAATGGTTTAGCCCTTCCCTGGCTAAATGCATTCCTCCGGCCTCATTCTAGCTATCCCATCCTTCCTTCCCAGGTTCCATTCCCTCCGTGTCCTCCTGCAGGTCATGTGTGCATTGGCGGTGAGCGGGTCACAGTTGAGAGTGAAGGGCATGGTGGTTGTAGCAAAAGGACAACACCAAATAGTTGTGAGTGATGCCTCATCAATGGATCAGTGATCTGTGATGGCAGTCATCACCAAACACAGCCACATATCCAGCTGGCCCTGAGATTGTGATGTAATCACAGAAATCTTGATATCATCACAGATCAGTGATCCATGTACTCATTCCTCATCACAGGTCCTTCTATGCCATGATGTAATAGGCACCCTATTCTGTATCATTCCTGACCAGAGGTATAAAAGGGGGCTCTTGCTCAGACTGGGATGGTGAAAGGAAAAGGGAAGGAAAAGACAAATTCTAATGTTATCAAAGAAGTCCTACCAATGGAGGTACTCCGGTTGACGATGAGGAACAGAGGGCAAGCTTGAAGACTTTCCCAAGTCTCCCAAGGGGTCTGATGAACCTGCTAATTAAAGGGAACCCCAGTGTTCCACCAATGTAATGCTATACTTGCTTACTTAATTCTTATATCTTATTCTCAGAGCTCTGGAAGCCATCTACCAGTATTTGACTTGGAGGGCATATGTAGCGTGTGTGTGACCCTACGTCACCCTAAAACCTTTTCTCTTTATCTATAGTACATAGTACTACCAACCTGAGTCCACCCATATGTGACCCGCAGTATAGAAGGTCTCAGGTGTGACAAAGCATAATGCAGATGTATTCAAGCACGAAATATATTTATTCGAACTGGAGTTTGCAAGTCAAGGATAACTTAGTATTTTAATGTATACATATAATCAGGAAACACACCTGGAGTTCGTAAGTCAAGGATGATGTGAACCCCAAGATTCTGGGTGAGTTATATACCCCTTTTTGTATCATAATAATATAAGGTAAGACATAGATTAATAAGAACAGTCTCACATTTAATAAGTAAGTTTCACAATTACGCACTATATGATGCTACAACAAATCATTGATGAGGTAGGTTGACATCCTTAGACAGGTTCCTCAACAGGGTGTAGTAGCTAGTTTTTCAGTTTTTCAATTAGAGGACTTGTACCAGTTCTCACCACAAGACTACTCAGTGTGACCATCCACTACCCTATTGAGGAGTCTACCGTTACAGGTTATAGGTTGTGACAAGTTGTGACTGTCAACGGGGGGTCATGTCGACTTCACCATAGGGGATAGTAATGTGAGGTCCAGATGCATAAAGTTGGTTTCTGATAATCATCTGAGCAATTGTGGCATAGCCAAGCTTTTTCTCTGTCTGCTCTTACATCAGACAGGATCTCTGGGATGACCTTTATCACGCAGATCTTGTCCCATCACATGCTCCATTTGCTTGACTCTATAGACTACTCCTAAATTGAAAAATCAGATGCAAACCAGTCTGGTGTCGTGATAATCTGCATCTGTCCTAGATTGTGCACGTGGGCCTTGGATCAACAGAAGTTTCTAGACTGGTATTTGCTGCCTCCATGGACAAGTCTACTCAAGCTTGCCTTTGTTGAGGGATCGGTCACCGGTCTAAGGACTTCGCAAGAGCAGGTAAGCTCGCATAGGACAATCACCATTATGGGCTCTGTCCTAGTGCTCTGAAACTTCTGTCATCCGCATCCACTGTCCATCAGCTGTTGTCCCACTGTGCTGTGCCTGGTTCCCCCAAAATTGGTTTACTGAATCATCCAGTACAGACAAACCATCATCCTCTCGTAGCTACTGAGTCATCGGCCACGCTGGCATGCGCACTACCCCCAACAGCGCACTCATCATCAAGCCCACCTACCCCACCGAATGCGGCTTCTACGAGGCCCTTGTGAACGACCCATACCTCGTGCCCATGCACCCACATATATGTTGGATGCAGTGTTGCACCAGCAAACACTGTAAGCGTCCTAAACTTTGATGGACGATGCAGGGTCAATATTCCATCTAATCTTACCCTTGATATAACAATCTAGATATATATAGACATACTATTGGCAGACACTACCCTCAGTCAAGTACACGACGACTGAGGGTAAGTGAACATATACACAGATATCAGACATTACGCTCACCAGTATTACCTAGTGCATTGAGTACTTACTCATGTTCTAGGTCTAAACCTCTAACAATATATGTTGAAGATGGATCGAGAGGCGCATCATGCAACATGATCCAACACCACCGCCACCGCTGCAGAGGGAAGTACAAATAAGGAAATAGGAACTATACAGCTGGGTTGCATATGGACAGAATTGGAGTACGGATCACCTCAGTCGTTAACACACCGACTGAGGTGAGCATATACTAATACAAAGGAGTGTCACAAGCTGAAAACGGTAAGCCGCAATATCCATCAAAAACGGTAGATATACCTTGGTATTAATAAAACCGATGAACCCACATAGCAGGAAACAACATGTCGATGACAAAAAGAAGTCAGACTGATACAAAGGCAATGGCCGAGTGATGAAATCACGAATCCATCACGACATCAGGATCTTGACGTTCCGGACAGGTGGCTGTGCTCGGCAATGGCCGCCATCATGGATTACTGATCTGTGATGAAATCAAGATCTTGGTGATTGTATCACAATCTCGGAGTTGGCCAGGCAGGTGGCTGTGCCTGGCGATGGCTGCCATCATGGATCACTGACCTGGTGATGGGACATCAATCCCGACCAACAAACCTCTGTTAACCATACCTACCAACTACCATCACTACCTGCGCTTACCCACAGACCGATCGCTCCAATACCACGCGCACGAACCTGTAGGGGGAACGAACGGAGGGCGAGGAAAGGGGCCAGCCAGCTAAGATAGGGCCGGAGGAATGGTCTTGGCTGGAAGAAGGCTAAACCATTCCCCTGGGAGGGTCTGGACATGCCAAGGCGGCGGCGGTGCCCCAGGTATACAAGGAAAGCGGCGGAATCACGCAAACAATGCCTGGTCCATGCGCATCACCGAGGAGTATAAAAGGGAGGATTATTGGGGAATGCCGGCAAGCAAACAGCTTGCCACGGCATGGAGTCCCAGCGCGCGGACCTCTTAGGCTCAGGAGCACGGGTTTGGCTTCAGTAGGGTTGTACAGGAAAATTAGTGTATTTAATTGGAATTAAACTGGGTTCTTTGACTGCCAATTTGTGTGAGCAAGACCCTCCTTTTTAAAACCAAATAAACTATATTGCTTTCACTACCTAAAAGTGCGTGTGCGTGTAACGTAGCCCGACGCAACCAAGTGAATAAGATTATCTTAATCGGATTAGATTATCTATTGATAAGATAAGATAAGCTAATCTCGTGATAAGATATTTCCGATTTCGCATCAATACTTATTTCAGACATACCAATATTCACACAAAGTAGTTATATCGTGTTTAACAGGTACTTACTACGAATACAATCGTTAACACACCGACTGAGTTATATCGTGTTTAACAGTATAGCCAGGTTCGTCGGCACCCTCTCGTATCACGCTGTCGATTCCGCGTGTCTCAATGCACCAATAGGCCGCGCAGAGTTTCCCATGCTCGACAACCTCTGCAGTGCGTTCAGCAGACCAAACATGCGCGACATAGAATTTGGCACCGTGTTCCATGACGACATGACGGACCCGGCAAAGGTCCTCAGGATACAGAAAATGTCCCGCGAAATCACGTCGTTGAGGACGGGCGTACGGCTCACAGAGTTCCCGGTACGTCGATGGTCCGCGTCTGTCGGGGCGCGGGGCTGCGTTGTCCATGTCATATCTATACGTGCTTACCACAAAAGCCTTCATCCAATCCCCACGGCCAAATCCGCACGGCGATTCGGCGGGCGGCGGAAGCGGCACCTTCGAGCTCACGTCCGTCCTCCATACGTACGCCTCTACATGCGTATTGTCGGCGGGGGGCTTGTTGGTCATGTATATGACTAATTGGGCCAAGGCCAAGTAGGGCTGGGGCACACCGCACCCGCACTCGCACCCGTGGCCGCAGTCACAGCCGTCGCTGCTAGTAGACGAAGACGCGGATAACCACAAAGCCGGACGAAAAGCTCGTTGATTTCGCGCATACGCTCGTGGGCCGGGGGTTGGGCCCGATGAGGGCGTCCTTCTGGGCCTTGACACGTTGTTGCACTTGCTTGATTGGCTTGGGTAGCTAGTACGTAGAGGGTGTCGCGAGAGCGCGCGGGTGTGCACTAAAATTTGATGATGGTGATGCAGGGTTCCCACTGTGACGGGATGGGACATTATTCTTTTTTTTTCTCCGTTATTGTAATTCACCTTGTGTTACATAGTAGAAATCATACCCGTGATGTCGGTCGACATCGCCAGCGTCCTGCAAGCCAACTTTCCAAGCAAATGAGCAGGCGGGGCCCTATGTGTGGGCAAATACAATATCAAAGTAGGGCAAGATGGCCGAGCGGTTAAGGCGTGTGACTCAAGCGTAGCTTACCTGCATTCGCGGGTTCTCATCATCGTATGATGGCGTGGGTTCAAGTCCCACTCTTGTCAGCTTTTTTGTGTCGTGTCCTTTTTAGGGTACAATCAATCTCATAAATCCAGCTTTGACTTGTCCTTACCTGATTGAAAGTACAGTGCAAAATGCTAAGAACCAGCCTCTTGTAAATCCAAAAATATTATATCACATTGAAAGATTATTGAGAAAGTCCTAAAACTATGAGAATCTATGTGAATTTATGAGTACTTTACAGTGAAATAGAAGTTATTTCAAGACTGAAAGTTCTGAGCAATTTCAATACTCTAAAATTGGATTTTGGACCCTTAAAGGTCTTGATGGACCTGAATTTCCATATTTAGCAGCTCAGGTATCATACCTGGGAGAAATTAGTGACCAAATATGGTCACTGAATTTTAATGTGTCCATATATAGTCACTAATAGCTTAGTAACCATTGTGACCATTTATTTGTGACCATTTATTTGGGTGTATGTGCTTTAACAAGAAATGATTTCCCATGCTAATTTTGTGCTCCTTTCTTTTGATTTCTTTGATTCTATATATCTTTTGCAAGTACTTTTTTTTTCTTTTGAATTGCCCCTTTACAAGCTTTATTTCAAGGTCAATATACATGAGAATTGTATGTCATCTACCCTACAGTATTCCTGTGGTGTTGGCCAGTTTTTACCTGGAAACTCCAGACTTAGGCCGCTGATATCTGCCGTTAATGTTCCTTCCCACCTGCTCTGCTACTCTGCACTGTGTTCTCCTTCACCTTTCCATTGTTGATAACTGAATCCAGCTCTTTAAGCGAATCTGGCCAGCCTTCACACTCAAAGTACCCCCCTGTCAAGATTCCAACTTGTCTGACCAGACCCTGATTTGCCTTTAACAGGACTGATCCCAAAGTTGTTGGTTATGAGCTTGCATAAGCAGTGGCCTGGCCTGCCCCTGAGATGAACTCCAGGTCTTATGATTAGAATCCTCTGCCATTATATAGTATGCCTTCTAAAAACTATATGGAAGTGTCAATCAGTCAGGACACTGAGTAGGGAGTTCTGGTTCTTGCAATTTCTTCCCTTGCTACTTGTGTAGCATTCAATGCTTTTTTGCTTTGAAAGTGGTGGATAGTCCTAAGAGTGACTTTTATTATGTGAATTTGATTATGTGTTTCTGGCCAATAATAAGCAAGGCAAAGTTGTTGCTTCCTTCAAGTGCTTACTCAAGTCATGGTCATAGACCTTTTTTTGAATCAACCTATACCTCAATCATTTGAAGACCATTATCCATGTGTCTGCTTATGCACTGACAATGATCAACAAAAGGGGTTTTTTTTTTATTATTTCCTATATCCACTGAGGCCTTGCCCTATGTCAGGTTCTACTCCAGTACTTAAAGCACCATGTATGTGTCCTGTCTTATAGTGTATTCTACATCCAATGGATCCTGCATGCATGTTTACCTGGTTGTTCTCACCCAGAATCGGGTTAGTGACCTTATTATGCCTCTATAAGGCAATGCTATGTGTGGTGTAGATATTAGTGGCTTGTAAGTATGGACTTGGTGGTCTCTTTGAGTGTTGTTTCTTCTCCTTTTTATTTTCATATCCTTGACTTCCTCTTCCTTGTTCTGGAAGTCCTTGCCAATGCAGGTAATGTCAGGTCTCCATACAGTCTCTTGAATCATTTCATTTTGTGGATATACTGGAAAAGTGCCTTCACATATTCAGGTTTGCTTAGCAGCATGCTGATGGTGCACTGATTGGGGGCTATTGTATCAGGTAGTGCTCCACTGTCTTGCTGGCAAATTGTGTATCTAGATGGATAACAATAATATTTCAGGTTTAACCATGAAGAATAGCAAATACCAATTGTTATAGCATAGTCAGGAACCAAGAGGTACTGTCACAACTTGCCAACTACCTCCAGTATCCAGCCCTAGTCCCAAGACTTACACCTCTCCAAACTAGCCTTACAATGTATTGGGCCCAGACCACTACACAACCAACCCTTCAGCAACCATCACCACCACTCCCCTGACAGCCTTTGGCCATTGCTGGTGATAAGACTCAGGTTGTGTCAGAAGGTGTACTGATATATTTTCTGGCATAGGCCTGTGGACTAGTGGTTAGTGCGCCTTGTGGTCTACCCAATTCCAGTATCAAGGGCTGCAGTTCAAATCCTGCACCAAGCACCTCACACATCTCACCATTATTTTTCTATTTATTTTCACCTTACTTTCTTGACCACCAAGGATTTACCAGTATTGCCACTGCACTCTGGTAACCACTATTATTTGATGACATTGACAGGACAGTTTGCTGATTTTATACCTACTTTTTGACACATTGACATGACAGACAGCTTGATTGGCACTGCTAGGCATCGCCAAGGTCTGATTGACATTTTCCTATATAAAGGATTGTTGGTTATTGTTTACTTACCAAGTTTGCCACTTTGGTGACCTTTGGTTGCCAACAGCGACTTCGCTTACAACTTATTATATACTGTACTTATACACTGCCAATAACAAGTTACCTTTACTCTCCATCTCTTACACTTGGTCTTCAGAGCTCAATTCAGCTTATTATCAGTATACTCTATGCCAAGGTGCTGTATAAGTGCTTTGTCTTGCCACTGGGAGTATGCTAGTGTTCTAGTCATCTTTGCACCTCACAAGTATGGCAGGCCTCTAGCGTTTGGCACTCACACTAAGCACCAACCTTACATTTCCTTACCACTGCCCCCACTAACTTGTCTTCTGGGACCCTCCCCTTAGCAAGCCCAATGCTAATTCATTACACCTAGTGACTGTCTACCTGGACACTTGGTACAATTTTGGGTGTCATCACCAACCATCACTGCCATTAGCCACTACCACCCTTGGCACCCCTCCAGCCATCACCACCCACAGCTGCCACATTAGTGCTGGCCCCAGCTATCTTCAGTGCTCCCCCTAGCCCATGCCAAGGCCTTTTCCCAGCTCCCTCCAAGTAGCCATCATGCATCACAACCACACATTACCTCTGGTCTGACCTCTGTGCTCCACACTCCTCCTTGCTTGCCTCCTCACCTCCTCAACATTCCATGCCTTATATGCTCCCAAAGCAAGGCCCTTTCTTTGGAAGCTTCCTTTGCGCTGCACAACCTACATTGACACCTGCCACCACCTTGCACAATCCCTGGGCTTCATTGCCAGCTCTAGCACCACAACTCATCACTGAGGCCTGGACCTGTGCCTCAGGATCTACCTACTGTTTCTCATATATAAGTCATAGTGTAGTATCTGGTATGGTAGTCTCAATATTGTTGCTGCCTTTTGTCCATATTTCTATTTGTTTTGTCTTCTGTCTCATGTCCTGGTTTCTTAGTCTCAACTCTATTTCATTTTGTCTTGTTTTATACTCATCTTGTATTGTCTCATTTCTCTCATCTCTGTCACAATCTGCTACCAACCCCTGGCACTTAGCCATGGCCTCAGGACTCCAACCTCTCCAAACTGACCTCCATGACCATCCTGGGCCCAGATCACTACTCAACCAACCACCTTGACAGCCCCAGCCATCACCGCCCATCAATGCCACCAGCCACCAGCACCCCTGGCATCCACCAGCCATCACTGCTCAAGACCACCACATCAGTGCCAGCCCCAACTATCTCTGGCACTTTCTCCAACCACAGCCACCACATCAGCACTGGTGCTAGCAACCCCCAGCGCTTCTCCTGGTCTATGCCAAGGCCTTCCCAGCTACCACCAAGACGTCTATCATACATCACAACCAAGCATTACTGCTAATCTGATGTCTGCATACCACACCCCTCTCCCACACCCCTCCTCACCTCGCCCCCATTGACCTTTCTTTGAAGAGCTTCCTTTGCACTGCACAGCATGCATTGCCCACCGTCACCGCCTTGCATGATCCCTGGGCTTCACCTCAAGGCCCGGGACTGGAACTTGTCCCTGGATCCAGACCTGAACCCTGGGGCCTGTGTACTGTACAGTATACAAGTTGTAGAGTATCTACTATTACTTTAGTCTTGATTTTGCCGTACCTTTTGTCTCCAATTTTGTGTTTTGTCTCTGTCTCTCTAGTCTTGTGTGCTCTGGTTTATATTTGACTTACTTCCTTTTATATCGTACTTGTCTCATATTGCCTTGTTTTCACTTGTCTTACCTGTCTTGTATTCTCAAACTATCTCTGCTTCACCTCTCTTCCTTCACTTCAAGCCTCTAAGTCTCATCTCTATTCTCTTGTCTCTTGCCTTCGTCTCAACTTGTTTCATTTTCCCTTCCTCTATCTTATCTCAACTCTTTCCCCTTTTGGCTTGCTTAGATATCCATGCCTCTCGCCTTCAATCCTAAGACTTGCTAAGTCCTCTTACTCGCCCCACCTATCTATGCACTAGCGCTTGCTCTCACCTTCCCTTTTGCATTCTTGGAACTCACACCTAACTCAGCACTCATCTTCCACCCCCCTTCCTCACTCCCAGCACTCACATTTATGCCCTGGCATGATTGGCAATCCCTTGCTCCACTGCCACCTGCATCCTCACCCCTGCCCTAGTCTCCTACGCTCCACACTCCTGATGGTACCACTGTGTTCATGGACATTGTGCATGCCACATTGTCAGGGGGCTTCCATTTGACTTCCATTTTTGGGCACATCCTATGCCACTCCCTGGAACCCCCAGGACTCACTCTAGACCTCCAGAACTTGTTCTAGACCTCCAGAAATCTCCAGAGGTTGTTTCCTTTTTAGAGAATCCCTGGAACTTCCCGTTCTTCCTGTTTGAACATTATCCAGGGTTAAAGTTAGCTCTGGTCACCTGTACAGTTGTTCCCACACCTCCACCACCCGCTGATGTGCCACACCAAGCAGCAGGAAATCCTTGGACTTGTTCTCTTTGGATTTCCCTCTACTAAGTGATTAGTTACCATTGTATCATTGATTACCATGTCTAATATAACTTTGGATTTCCCTCTGCTAATTGTGTGATTGAGCTGCAACTGTTGGAGGTTGCCCTTACACACGTGAGGATTTGCCCAGTGGACTGAGCCTCCATGGTCAGCAGAACCTGACATAATATCAAGACTCTTTCTTTACTCTTTCATTCACTATGGCCACTTACACACACACCTACTAGTTGACCAGCTATCAGACCAATGCTTATAGAAGACCCATGCCCAAAAACTACTATGCCATAAGTACTCTACAGCCCCTGTATCTGGCTCTCCCAATTGAGCATTATCCCACTCTTATCCTTAGATATTGGGCCCTGGATCAACACCAGATACTCTATAGCCCCTCCATCAGTCAAGGTATTCCTCAGGACTGGCAATGCAACTCCCTGCAGGCAACAGCAGGAACTCATCAACAGGTCCTACCCAGAGGTATGTTGGAGACACTGCCTGCACGTGGGCACCCTTGGCCCTGGCGCATGCCAGTGCTGCCTTCTTTGCCCCAGGCCAGTACTATGCCTGCCCCTGCCCTGCCTCTGCCCTCCCAAAAATACCCTGAAACCTAATATCTCCCCCAGCCTTGACCTCCTGCAGCACCCCCCATCCACATATCTCCCTCTCCTCTAGGCTGCCAACAAGTCAAAGCTTACATTCAATAGTATGACAAGGTCCTCCACTCTCTTTGCATATTCCTGGCAGAGTTCACAAAATGCACTCATGCCCTCTTTGTCAGCTTAGGACATCACAATCTCTCTGGGACCCCAGAGCAATGGGCCAATTGCCTCCTCAAATTCCACGAGCTCTATTAATGCGGAGCCCTCCTTGAAAGTGCCTGGAACATGCTATAGATGGATCTCATCCTCTGAGACAAAGTGCGTGCCCTGGTGAATGAGATCCACACAAGCCCAACCTCCTGGTGCTTTGAGGACCCCATGGACCCTGCACGCTCATCCATGTGCAGCACAAAGAACCAATCAAGCCTGAGGACCCTGTTCCTGCCTTGGTACCCCACCAACAGGAGCAGCTCAATGTGGCATCAAACATTCTAACGGCCCTCAACTCCACTGGAGAACTTTTTGACTAGCCCACTGCATGCACTATTAGTCTCTCAGCACGTCCCTGTGCAAATCCTTCTCCAGCGCCTTCTGCACTTGGAAACAAAAATGCTAATGCCAACCTGCACCCTGACGCTCCTCCCTGCCCTCTGCCCATCAACAATAATTATGCCTCCATCTATAACCTCTTCTACATCAATGAACTAGAGGCTTCCAGCGGCAGATCAGCCCATCCCAGCAGAGCCCCCACTCCAGAGTTTCAACATGATCACTCCCCTCATTTTGATTTGCGCCATCCCCATGGTAATGCACTCCCTCCCCACAACAACCCTCCACTCCTTTACCAACCTGTAGGCCCTGGCACCTCAGTCCCCCCCTTTCAAAGACCAATATGTGACCCTCTGCTCTCCCAGGATCCCTACCTGGCCATCTTTTCAACGCCAACACTGGACTGCCACCTCTTGGAGGACCACCACCCCCCTGCTGGGCTCAGGGACTGCTCTTAAGGAACAACAGTGAACCACCTCCTAGCAGCGGCCCTCCCAATAGTGGACTTCCCAGCGGTTGGAGCCCCGCAATGGATGCCTTCTCTCCACAGCGCAGTGGGGATAACCACTACTACTATTACTACAACACAGCACTCCTGCCCCACAACCCCAACCCCCAGGATGATATCTACAATATGCTGACATATGAAGGCAAGCTCAACATTCAGAAGCCCGAACCCTTCTATGGATGTGACCCCCACAAATAGAGAGTCTTCCTTACTCAGTGTCTCACAATGTTCTAAGCTAAGCTCTTTACCTTTCAACTTGAGAGCTCATGTGTTGCTTTCACCACCTTGTACCTGCAGAGCATCGCCTTTGATCACTACACAGTGTTGCTCCAGTTCAACTCCAACAGTTTGGTACTGTCCAACTGGCAGGTGTTCACACAAGAGTTCTCAAGTAAGTTTGGAGTATTTAACACTGTAGCAGAAGCTGATGAGAACCTCTTCAACCTCCAGATATGCAACAATGAGTGGTTCACAACTTTTATCATCCACTTTGAGAAGGAGGCCTATGAGATCGGTTGGAATTACAATGCCCTCCAGATTGCTCTCTATTGTGCCCTACTCCAATTCTGCCTCACCCTCAAGCAGCCCAACTATGATGGATACAAGGCTCTCGTCACCCAGATTGACCAATGGTATTGGGATGACTGCAGCAAGTACTCGGCACCCTAGGCACCTTGGGACTCCCCTGGAAACTCCAACTAGTAGACTAGAGCCACTGCAGGCAACTAGACTACTGGTGCTGCACAGCCTCCCAACTCCACCATGCAACCACTCTTTGGATGAGGACCAGCCAATGCCAATTGATCTCTGGGGCTCCATCCTCAAGCTCAGCTCAATACCACCGGCACACAAGAAGCTCTGGACCCCAACCAAGCCAACAATGACCCATCCCAGGACCTCCATGACACCCCAGACTTTGCAGATGACAAGGAGGCCCTATACATAAGTACGTTTAGGAACTGGCCCTGGATTGATGTCTCAAAGGAGACGCAGGAGCAGCAGCAACATGAGGGAGCATGCATCTTATGTGGTGAGCAAGGTCATTTCATCAAAAAGTGCCCTAAATGCCAGGCTGTGGGATGAACTGTCTGGACCATCAACGGCAAAGACTGTGAACAACTCAGCAGGTTAGATTCTGAAGACGCACTAAATTGTGGACCAGACTTCAACATCTTCTCCGCCTTGGCTACACACCTCCATGCAATGGCTCCATCTTCAGACACTCTCTCAGCTCATTTTCCCTCTCAATCCTCTCAAACCCTCCTCCTTTGCATCACCCTATCCTCCCCCTCCACTCCTGTCAACACAGTGATCAACAGCAGTGCTACTAACAACTTCATTGATGAATCTCTGGCAGTGCTTGCTGCAATGCCCTGGAAATTACCAATCCCTATCCACCTCACTCTCTTTGACAGCAGCTTCACCTCTACCGGTAACATCACCCACTATGTGCAGACCACCCTCACCTTTGCCAATGGTCAGCAGTAAGATCTTCAGTTGCTCATAACCCATGTGCACACCTCTACTCCTTATCCTGGAACTCTCCTGGCTTTTGTCACGACCCGCTACCAACTCCTGGGACTCCAACCCTCCCAAAACAACCCCCACGACCCTCCCAGGCCCGGATCGCCACCTGGCCACCTCCCTCAGCAGCCTCCGCCCATCACTACCCATCACCGCCCATCAACGCCACCAGCCACCACCATCTGCGGCATCCCTGGCCATCACTGCTGTGACCACCACATCAGTGCCGGTCTCAGCTATCACACTACCCATGGCCGCTGCATCAGCGCCGGCACCACCTGTCACCTCCGGCCTGCGCCAAGACCCCCATCATGCATTACAATCATGCATCACTGCCGCTGACCTCCGCATGCCACGCCCCGCTCCTGCTCCCTCCTCACCGCACCACCACCACGTGTCTTTGCATTTTCAGTGCGAGACCTCCGCGCCATGTGACATGTCTCAACCTTGCCCCACCCCGCATGGCCCCTGGGTCTCACCCCAAGCCCCCGCACCACGACCCGCCACTGGAACCCGGGCCTGAGCCCCGGGCCCTACATACTGCGTAGTATATAAGTCGTAGAGTAGTAAGTAGTACTCTAATCTTGATATTACCGTAGCCTCGTATTGTTTGCTGTGTTCTCATCTCTGTTTTGTTTTCTTGTGCACCCCAGTCTCATTATTTCTACTTGCTTCTTTTCTCATTGTACTCGTCTCATTTCGCCTCTCTATCTTGTTTCTACTTGTCTCGTCCTCTCAATCTATTCTAATTGCTCTCCTTTCTCTCTCTATTCTAAGTTCTCTTGGTTCTTTCCATTCCCAGCTCTTCTCTTCAACTTAATCTATTCCATTTCTCATTATCTTATCTTGACTCTTTCCCCTTTTGGCCGCTTAACTTCCCCTCTGTTTCCATTCCCGGGACTTGCTAAGTCCCCGCACCTGTTATCTCTTTGATCCCCGGGACTTGCTTGCCCACCGGCACTCGCTTGTCCCACCCTCTTGTACTCCCAGGACTCGCGCCAACCCCCAGCACTTGTCCTCCACCCTCCCTGGCACTCGCCCCACTCGCTGGCGCTACTGGCACCCCTCCACATACCGCCCCTGCCCTGCTTCAGTCTCCTACGCCTTGCGCCCTCCCGGTGCTCTGCATCTGTGTACATGGTGATCACCACGTAAGGTATTTGCCCAGTGGACTGAGCCCCCGTGGTCAGCAGAACCTGACAGCTATGCTCCACCAACCTCCATAGCAACTGGCAACATCTCACCAGAACCTATCCTCTTCAATGCCACCATCCCAGTTAGCACCGCCAACTACCTCCACACCCCCCTGCAACTCCACTCAAAGTCTGCCCAGTTGCTCATCATTGATGCCTGACTTGGCGACTCTCCAAAAGTCTTCACCACCCTCATTGACAGCAGGGCCACCAGCATGTTTGTTAGCGACCAACTCAACCTCATCCATGACCCCCTCAACAGACCCCTGGAACTACAACTCTTTGATGGTAAGCCCATCACTGCTAGGCCTATCACTAAAACACACTCCAGTTTCATCATACTCAACAACAGTCTATGGTTCCTGGTTGAGCTCCTGGTTATGCAGCTCCTGGAGACCACACCCATCATACTAGGACTATCCTGGCTATGTGACGTCAACTCCAACATCAACTGGAAGGACCTCACCATAAAGTTTCTTAGCATCAGCACTTGTCTTGCCACTATTCATCTCCGCCTCCAACTTACTGATGACCTCAGCAAGGCCAGAGCTATCAGCACCCTGACAGCACCTATGAACAACCTGGGCAACTCTCCTCCACCTTGACCCGTCCTGGGTGCACCCCCAGCCTTTCTCTCTAACATCCCCTGCAACAAGTACAAAGGATTCAACTACTCAGCCCAGCGCCCCAAGATGACCCCAGATATTAACAACACAAATCAGCCACCTAGCCTCCTTGATCCAAAAGCCCTCAACATCAAAATCATTGGCTCAGCCTCCTTTGCCCACATTCTCTAAGATGGCACTCCCACCTTTCAACTCCACATCTCCTTGGCGCTTCTGGAAGAACACCTAGGCACAGACACCACTACTCCAGAACAGAAAACAAAGGAACAAATATTACACGAAGTAGTTCCTCTGGAGTATCATGAGTTTGCTGATGTGTTCTTTGAAAGAAGTGCCAAGGAGCTCCCCCCACACCAATTATATGACCACAAAATCAATCTTAAAAATGGCACCACACCCCTATTTGGCAAGATCTACAACATGTTAGAAGTCAAGCTCCACATGCTTAAAGATTATCTCAACAACATGCTTGGTAAAGGCTTCATCCAGCCTTTGATCTTCCCTGCTAGAGCTCTGATTCTATTTTCCAAGGAGAAGGACAGTTCTCTACGCCTTTGTATCGACTACCAAGGCCTCAACAAAGTCACCAAAAAGAACTGGTATCCCCCCCCCCTCATCACCCCCTCATCAGTAACCTTGTTGACCACCTCCGCAGCATCAAAGTCTACACCAAGATTGACCTCTGCTCTGGCTATAACAACGTCCATATAGCCCTGGGGCATGAATGGAAAACTGCCTTCTGCACCTGCTATGGCCTCTTCAAGTACCTTGTGACCCTTTGATATGACCAACTCCCCTGCTACTTTCCAGTACTTCATGAACAACATCTTCTACAACATGAACAACGTTTCTGTCATTGTGTACCTGGATGACATCCTGATCTACTCAAACTCACTGGAGGTGCACCATGACCATGTCTGCTACATACTTGAACGACTCCAGGAGTACCACCTACATGCCAAACTAGAGAATTGCTCATTTCACACCACCGAAGTCAAGTACCTTGGCATCATTGTTACTCCAGACAGTGTTTGCATGGACCCCACTAAGATGGAGGCCATCCTCAACTGGCCCCTGCCCCAAAACGTAAAAAAGGTGCAGTCCTTTCTTGGTTTTGCCAACTTCTACCGCCGGTTCATTGATAATTACTCCAGGATCACCAAACCCCTCAACCAGCTCACAAGAAAGGACACCCCATGGAACTGGGACAGCAAGTGCTAAAACATATTCACCCTCCTCAAGGAAGCCTTCACCTCCACCTCTATCTTCCACCACTTTGACTCTCCTTCTCCATTGTTCTTGAATGTGACGCCTCCAACTATGCCATTGCTGGTATACTCTTGCAGATGGACCTTGGTGGTGACAAGCTCTGACCTGTTGCTTTCTACACTTGCTCAATGATCCCTGCAGAGCTCAACTAAGACATTTACAACAAAGAGCTCCTTGCCATTGTTGAAGCCTTCAAGTAGTGGCAGGCCTACCTTGAGGGCACCCCACATCAAATTCAAGTCTACTTGGACCATAACGACCTGCAGTACTTCATTATGACCAAGCAGCTCAGCCGCCATCAAGCCTGCTAGTCAGAAATCCTCTCTGAGTACAACTTCACCATCCACTACCACCCTAGTCGACTTGGTGCTAAGCCCAACACCCTCACCTGGAGACCAGACATGTATCTCAAAAAGTTGTTTGAGGCAGAGTGCAAGGTATTTAACCATCAAGTGGTAATCCCACCCAAACATCTTCATGCCATGCTGATTATGAACAAAAAAGGTATCCTACACCAAATTTGCAATGCCTTCCAGGACATCTTCTTCACTCAGCACAACCCAGCACACCTCCATAGACGATGCCAACAACAACCACCCCTTCATCCTCTCTTTCAATGACTGACTCCTTCTTCAGAATGGACAAATCCATGCCCTAGACCACAAGGTTCACCTGGATATCCTCCACCAGCACCACAACCACAAGCTCTAGGGACATCCCTGGATTTGTAAGACTCCTCAGCTCATCTTCCAGACTTACTTTTGGTGAAGAAGGATGTCACTCGGTATGTCTGGGCTTGTGAGTTGTGTCTCCAGGCCAAGGTCCCCCACCACTGCCCCTATGGTCTCCTCAAGCTGCTCCTTGTTAGTTGCCGCTCTTGATCCTCCATTTCAATAAACTACATTGTCAAGCTCCCTGAGTTGGAGGGCTTTGACACCATCCTCATTGTCATCTGCCGCCTCACCAAGCAAGCCATCTTCATCCTCTACTGCACCACTGACAACACCCCAGAGGCTGCCAAACTCTTCCTCAAACACGTATTCTCTAAGCGTGGACTCCCAGACAACATTGTATCCAACTGTGGCCTCCTCTTCGTCTCCCAGTTCTGGCAGTCTCTGTGTAAGGCTCTTAAGATTAAAACTAACCTCTCCACCACCGACTACTCAGAGACTAACAGCTAGACTGAACGAGTGAACCAGACCTTGGAACAGTACCTCTGCCTCTACATTAACTATCTACAGAACAACTGGCATGCAGAACTGCCCCTGGCAGAGTTCACCTACAACAACACTCTCCATTCCACCACCGGAGTGTCACCTTTCTATGCTAATAAAGGTTACAATCTTTGGCTCACCCCCTCCCTTAGGAACATCCTCTCCCATGTAGCCTACAAAGTTGCCCAGGACCTCCAGTCAAATTGACATCATCAACAAAGCATATGCTAAACACATCAACACCCACTGCGAAGTCACCCCTGACTAGACCTCCAGCACTCTCGTCTGGCTCTACCAGTGCAACCTGAAGACCTGGCAACCCTTGATCAAGCTTGATCACAAACAACTTGGCCCCTTCAAGGTCTTCTGGAAGGTCTCAACTCATGCCTACAAGCTCAACTTACCTCTGGGACTCAAGGGCCTACACCCAGTCTTCCACATTTGTCTCCTCAAAAAATAGGCCCCAGACCCCTTCTCTGGACAGTGACACAGCAGACCACCACCCGTCAAAGTCAAAGATGAATATCACTATGAGGTCAACCACATCCTCAACTCCCAACTCATCTGTGGCTGCCCTCACTACCTCGTTTGTTGGAAAGGCTATGGACCCAAGGATGACATCTGAGAATCCCAGAAGAACCTCACTGGTGCTCCTGCTAAGTTACAAGACTTCCACCAGCGGTACCCCAACAAGCTCCAAAACTCCCAAGACTAGCGCTCACAGATGGCATTAGTGGGCATAACCCCTGCCTCTGGTTTCATCAGGGATTCGACTCCCACCAAGACCCCTACATATTTCTTTGCATACTTACTTCTCCAACTTCTCACAACTTACAAAAGAGCCTTGGGCATAACAACAAGACTGGACAACCTATGACTACAAATATTACAATATAGTACAAAGCTCAAAAAAAAAACAAAGGACTGAGACAACGTGGAGTTCAGCGGATCATCAGCTCTCTTGTTGCTCCATGTCACCCCACTTCTCCCTCCTCCTGCTGGCCCCACGATCACCATTGCCATCTCCATCTGGGCAACCAACAACACCAAATGGTCTCTTTGCAATGGCAATAACTCTTCTGCATCGACCACTACATCCATCTGTCAGGTTCCGCTGACCTCGGGGGCTCAGTCTACTGGGCGAATCCACCTTATGTCAATTCACCGTGCACGAACACA
>JAGGAQ010006028.1:0-59023 GCA_017657225.1 Termitomyces sp. T69sscA | reverse complement strand
CGTCACGGCCATGGTCACATGATCCGAGCACATGCAGAGGTCATGCACATGCCACATGACCGCAAATCGTATGCCAACGATTTTGCCAGTAGGGGCTGTGAGTCCATCCAGCCAAAGAGGAATGTCCAATAAGGAAGTAGTTTCCCACAGTCTGACCAATGAGGGATTTGACGAGTTGAGAAGAAAGGCAAAGGAACTGAATGAAAGTAAAGCATGGCTGAGGGAAAAAGGATGTAAAGAGAGGTCCCCTGACAGTATGGCCCGGGGATCAGGCCCGGGTTCCAGCAGCGGGTCGCGGTGCTGGGGCTTGGGATGAGACCCGGGGGCCGCGCAGGACGGGGCGAGGTTAAGACATGTCGCGCGGCATGGAGGTCTCGCATTGGGAATGCAGAGACACGTGGTGGTGGTGTGGTGAGGAGGGAGCGGGAGTGGGGTGTGGTGTGCGGAGGTCGGTGGCAGTGATGCGTGATCATGATGCGTGATGGGGGTCTCGGCGCAAGTCAGGGGTGACGGGTGGTGCTGGCGCTGGTGTGATGTGATAGCCAAGACCCGGCGCTGATGTGGCGGTCACAGCGGTGATGGCCGGGGGGTGCCGCGAGTGGCGGTGGCTGTGGTGTTGACAGGCAGTGATGGCCGGTGATGGCCGGGGGAGTTGGCCGGGTAGCAGTCCGGGCCCGGGGCGGTTGTGGGGGTGGTTTTGGGGGGTTGGAGTCCCGGAGGTCGGTAGCAGGTCGTGACAGTCACTATATAGTCTTCATTGAGTTTTGGTGCAATGCTAGAGGATATCTTTGAAGTCAGGTTTTCTTCCCAGGGTTTTTCAATGGTCCTCTCTAGTAGTGAGGATACTCTGAATTAAGATGTCTCTTTCCTTACTCCCTTCACTGAGTCCTCTAAAAATCCTTAGAGTTGTGCTGTTGCACTTCATCAGGATTGACTGTCTTTCTTGTATTGATCAACAAATTAATCAGTTCAGCCATTTTGTCAAAGCCTTTATCAAGCTCCTCTAGCCTATTTGATTCACCATGTTGAAGATGTTTCAGCATGTCATCCTGTATATCTCTAGCAGCATTGACATAAGTGGAGTAAGTGGAGGTCTCTGAGCTTTCATCTGTTGATGAATCAAAGTATGATCCAGCTTGAATGTCATGTAGCTGTACTAGCCTAGTGTGTGGTAAAATGCTAGCAGGTTCTCTAGGTAGAGCTGCCTTGTTTGGCATCTTAGCTTTTACTTCTACTAGAATAATCCAGCCCTTCTGGACATCTGCTGTCACTATTTCACATTCTGCACTCAGTGGCCTTATTCCTAGCAATAGTAGCAATAAAACTTAGTTCCTTCTTGTGCACAAGGTGGAGCAGGTAAGCCTTCAGGCCTACCACTCTTACAAGTTCCAGTGGGAATAAGACTGTTGCACATCTCTAACTGGCCAGCTTGGATAGCTTGCATTGCACTTTGGATGCTGCCAACTTGCTTCTTCATATGATGTCCTGCAGATGTGCCATTTTCTCCTCTGCTTCTTCATTCTTCACTCTGCTTTGAGGTTTTTGGTCCTCTCAGTGGTCACTTCTTTAGAGCTTCTCACAAAAGCACCATCAGTGTCAGGGGACTTCCATTGTTGGTCTACACTGACTTCTCCTCAATTCACTCCTCTACACTTCAGCCCACCCCTTGCACTATTCCCTGGGACCCTGAAGGCTTGCTCTAGACCTTCAAAGATCTCTAGAGATTTTTGAAGGTCATTTCCTTGTTGAAAAACCTCTAAAACTTCCTGCACTTCCTGTTTGAGCATTATCCAAGGTTAAGGTTAGCTCTGGTCATCTATACAGTTGTTCTTATGCCTTTGCTGCTTGCTGATGTGCCACACCAAACAGCAGAAATCCTTAGACTTGTTCTCTTTGGATTTTCCTCTGCTAGGTGATTAGTTACCATTGTATTGTTGATTATCATTCCTAATATACTTTGGATTCTCCTCTGCTAGTTGTATGATCAAGCTGCAACTCCCAGAAGTCACCCTCACAATCAGTCAGGGCAGTCACCACAGCCAACACTTCTGGCAACTTGTATGTGTTGTTTGTTTGTCAATTGCAAGCTGTATCCTTGTAATTACCATACTTGGTGATCAGTCTCTTCTCAATCATGTCTGAAAATGCTGGTGTAAAACAACTCATGAATTTGTCCACCAGAAACCAATTTCCAATGACATTTGCTAACTTTTTAGCCTCAGCCCTAAACTTCCTAATCAAAGAATGGATTTCTCAGCATCATTTCTGTAAGGGCAACATCTGTAGCTTGTGGCACAATCACACAACTGGTGGAGGGAAATCTAAATATTATATTAAAAATGGCAACAACAGTACAGTGGTAACTAATCATCTGGCAGAGGAGAATCCAAAAAGAACAAGTCTAAGAATTCCTGACAGGAGTTGTGCATGGCCTGGTCAATGGCAAAGATACTACATATGGCCTAGAGCATGTCAGAGTGTATTCAGTGTGGAACTTTCTGACAAGCTCAGGGGCATGCATGTTTTTCTGTGGCTTCCAGAAAATGTTTTCAATATTGTAGCCTTTCCACTTCACTTTGTACTGTGATTAGCATTGGAATAAGTGGTTGTCCAGGATTGTTTCTACTTTATACTCTTCTTGTTGACCCACTATGACTAGTAGTGAAGGGGGATCCAAGTGACAGCTGAGAATGGGGTTCACTGGAGTTGGTATCAGCTGAGCTGACACATCTTGTCAGGCAGTAAGAGGCAGTATGCCAGTGGGCTCACCTGGCATTTAATTATGAAGGGGCAAAGTTGGTGGTGCAATTACTTCTTCAAGGGTTGAGTGGTGGTGATGTCTAATGTGTCCAAGTAGACCCAGTCTCTGGGCTTGTATCGAGGGGTGGGGGTCCATCTCTGCTTGTAGTATTGTGCTGCTTATCCTTGGCCTTTGTCAGTGAAACCTTGGCTTCTTCTTGAGCTATCTTCATCTTATCCACCTAGTTGTTCATGACATTATTCTATGATAGGTAAGAGCAAGGCTTAAAGCCCATGTGCAGGTGGTTTCCTGTGTTGAGGAAGAATGGAGAGATTTGCATGGCTGAATGAGTGTGATTGTTGTACTGGAATTTGGCATCTGGGAGCAACCTTGTTGAGCTATGACTATGCTTGACACATATAGCATTAGTAGTGAGGGTCATAGGGTGCATCACACCATCATGGTGTGCATCAAACTTTATTTCTTTTTCTTCTGTTATGTTGAATATATACAAAAGTACCCTTAGCTGTCCTCACACTGTGTGTCAAGACTCTAAGGGTACACATTTACATATCTTGATTACTTCACTGAGTACTTACAATCTCCTATAGTTCTAATACTGTTGTATTGCACTATAGGGAATAAAAGCTATCCTCACACTGCATGTCAAGACTCTAAGGTTCTCATACTGTTGTCTTGCTCTATAAACCTGTCTCAATTGTTTTAGTGCTCATTGCAGAACAGGCAGAGGTGCTGTTCCAGCTCTTGGTTGACACATTCTGTCTGACTGTTGGATTGCAGATGGTAGGCTGTAAAGGTGTGAAGCTTCTTGTTAAATAGCTGGTGCACCTCATAAGTGAACTCTGCCAGACACTAGCTCCAAGGTCTTCCACAGACATTATAACTTACATGAACACTACCTAGATCGAAGTACTTACTTGTGTTCCATAACACCACCTCTGGTTGATTTGGGTGAAGACCGACTCCCCTTTCTCTCGTCACATCCGCACATGGAACCCTGACCACAGGCCATCTTCTCCTCCTTACTTTGTCTCCATTGTTTCATCTCATATATCAGAGCCTGCAAGCGCCTTGTGGAATCATTGTCGTCTCACACTGCGCTCGCAGGTAGGATCTCGTTGATTTATACATACAGTCGTCTCACGCTGTGCTCGCAGTGCCGTCGCATAGAACTCATTGTGTCACGCGTTCTTATCTCCCCTCCCACCGTCCCTATTCATTCCGTTCAATCTACTTTATCTCACTACTTACACTACTCGCTAATTCCTCGCAGTTAGCTCGAGATTAGGCCCCCCTCTCTCTCAAGAGAGGGAAAACCAATTCTCGAGAACCAGTTTGGGACTCAAGAAACACCCTCGTGTCCTCGGCAGTCTCGGTTAAACAATCTGTAGATATCGTATAACCCCGCAGGTGATGAAATCACTCAGTCAACCACATATTACGGAGTGACTGAGGATATCGTACAACTCTCCAACTGTAAGTCAAGTTATTGTACAGTAAGTGCTCAGTACTACTTAACTATATTGATTCCGGAGCACTCCTCATTCAAAATCAGTCATCTTTCCGACCATCCTCACACGGTAATTACATCTTTGACGTACTCGCGAAGACGTCGAATGGCCGCCACCGACGCATCATCACCATCGTGTTCAAAATAATGTTTCAAATATAGACATTCAAGTGCAAGGCCCATTGAATGTCGAAGCTTCAGGCAAGACACCATCTGCTCTACCGTGTCCTTCCACGGGCCTTCACCCTCGCGGGCGACCGTGAGGCGTTTTAGAGCGGGGAAAGGAGGCGACGGAGTATTTATCGTCTCCCCTACAAGCGCCTCGAACAGATGCTCTTCGTTTACAACGACTGTGATGATTTCGAGATTCGGAAGACTACCAAAAATCGACCATTGTTCGTCCAAGCCACAGCCTTCCCAGACCTCCAGGACTAATAACTGGTCCAAGTTGAGTGATTGCCAAAAGACCGCCCGGTCTTTCCGCCCTTCACTGATGAACTTGACATCCAATGTACAAGAGAGCGAACGCGAGTCCCCTGATATAAATCGTGTGACATCCCAGCAAAACGTAATCTTTTGCACTGGTCCTTGGCATTTACTTTCAATTATCTGGGCTAGTTCTTTGATGTCATCCTTTCGGCCTGCGCTTGCATTTGCGGGGTAAAGAGTGAGTTCGCAACTTTCCACGGAGCAATGGAGGGGATCCAAGAGGCCGATACAATCGGACACATTGGCTCCGATTGTCAAGTCGGTCAGGTATGGCAAAGATACTGATTCGCGCTGGAATCCTGTAAGGCGATTTTCCCAAGATCGCTTGATACTCGAAATCGAGAAATCTTCAAGTAAAGGCGTACGTTGCAGCAAATGTAGAAGTTGAGGAATTGTCGGACTTGTCTTTTCAGGAAGATGGAAGATCTTTAAGGATCTTAGATTTACAAACGATGAATCCGTCCACGTTACAGCGCACCCAGCCAGCTCGAGGTGCCGTAATTGGGGTAGATTCACAGTATATTGTATAATTTCTACACAGTTTCCCCAGAGAGTATGGACTCGAAGCTCTTCCAACACAGGGGCGTGTGTGAGAAACGCGAGAAGCGTAATAAACCTCTTTTGGCTCGTGTCATTTTCATAGGGATAACTACGATAGTATCGCCAGTCCGAAGCAAGCGTAAAGCTCTTGATGCGCGATAGATGACATCGCAGAAGTTCGTCCAAGACAGCGTAACATTTCGACGGCCACAGAGATTTGTCGGAATACAAACTTCCAGCATAGTGAATTTTCAAGGGCCTGTCTCCTGAGCGCGATATCATTTCTGTTGCCCACAGCGTTTTCATGACGGGTATGTTCGACTATAAGCTTGCAGTCGACAACGCGACTTGTCTCCAGTGGGAGCACACGTGAGAGATTCTCTCAATCCAATCAATGCGTCCTGGATACGGATCCTCATGGTGTGGTACTTCAAGAAAAATTGCACTGAGGATCTCAGGAGGAAGCTGGCAGGTTATGGTGAGTGCATTAGAATGTCTCTTGTAGTAGTTGGCCGTTGCTTCATGCTCCTTGATCCTCTCTTGAATGTATGCAAAAGCAGACGCTCGGGTTTCGGGTGTTGGAAATGGTCCTTCCGCCTTGGGGTCCACGAAGGAGTTCTTGACTTGTACGTTCGACGATAAGCCTAACGTCGACAGCAGGACTTGCCTCCAGTGAAAGCACACGTGAGAAATAGACATATACTTGAGACAATCGATTGTTATTGGATACCAAGGATACTTAGCCTCTTTCACTTGAACAAAAATTGCACTGAGGATATTGGGAGGAAGTTGGCAGGTTATGGAGAGTGCATTATATCGTCTCTTGTAGTAGCCGATCGTTGGTTCACGCTCCTTGATCCTCTCTTGAATGTATGCAAAAACAGACGCCTGGGTGTCGGGTGTTGGAAATGGTCCTTCCACCTTGGGGTCCACGAAGGAGTCTGCTGTGACAATTTATCATTGAATTCCCTGATGCCGAGGCAATGAGCCAATAGCCGCTTACTTTGCATCTCAGAAATCGAAAAGAGTCAAAAACGATTCGTTCAAGAGTAACCGAGAAAAAATTTACTAGATCGAGCAAGTAGCGACTTTGTCCGCGTTTGCACGTGTGACGACTGTCACCGTCATCGGTCTCTTTATCTTGTGATTACCGATTGTATGTGCTGTTGGGTTAGTTAGATTTTCTGCAATCTAGGACTTGACCCAGTTCTCTCTGATTGTCTAAGTGACGGACACTCTGACTCACTGTCCTCACAGCACGCTTTCGAGAAAACTGGGCCACATAATTTTTGTTAGGCTACGACTGTGGTCTGCAATGCAGCACGTAGGAAGCTGAATACGAAATTGTATGATCCAATGATAATGAAACTTGTAGCTACACACCTGAATACGAAATGAATAGAACTAAAGACAGTGTCTACGAATATGCGTATTGTGTGTATGTGTCACGTGATCGGTAAGTATTGTGGAAGTATCCATAACAATTTTCACGTTTCCGACGTAATCGCATGCATTCTGTTAGAAGTGCACACTAGATAATACAGAGATTATTCCTCAGTCTCTGGATACTGACTCTATTTGCATACCTAGATAATACAGAGATTATTCTACGATATGCGTGAGTACGCGTCCAATGTATGTGTATAAATTGTTCACTCACCCTCAGTCTCTGGATACTGACTGAGGGTGGTTGTCGCCTTTTCTGTTGTATATGTATCCTCATTTCGCGTCTATATGACCCTGACCCGGCAACCAATTAATGCGTGCGGTGTGGTGATCTACGGGTCTCAACAGAATGGACTAAGATAAAGAGTATGACGGTACTACCAACTACGGGTATGAGGCAGTGGTCACGTGAGTACCGTGACACCCGCCCCCTACTTGTAAGGCTGTGTAAGGGAGCGGGAAACGCCATGAGCAGTGACAAGAAAAGGTAATGTAAAGGAAAGAGAAGAAGAAAAAAAAGAAAAGAAACGGGGACGCTACCCCATCCTCCTCGCCCGCTTCTTCTTCCCCTGCACCCGCTCATTCTCTCGGAACTCCTGAATCATTTCCATAGCATGAGGCATGTCATACTCTCTAAGCCACTCGTCCTCGCTCTCATCGTACCCCTTCCACCGCACCAGGAACTCCTTCACCCCCCCTCTCATTGTTCGCTCCCGCAAAATTCGTTCAATCTCCACTTCGTCGCCCATCTCCATCTGCAACGGGGGTGGGGGTTCTTGCCGTCGACCTAGGATCGTGTCGTCGCGTGCTGGCACCAAGCAGGAAACGTGGAAAACGTTGTGGATTGACCAGCCGTCTGGCAAGGACACTCGGTAAGCTGTGTTGGACACCTTCTGCGCGACTTTGAAGGGGCCAAACCGTTTGAAGTCCAGCTTGTGGTTGGGGTGGTTAGAGCGCAAATCTGCGCATTCCAGGAACACACGGTCCCCCACCATGTAGTCTGGTGACTCGTTGACCCATGCATCATGGAACCGCTTCATCCTCGCCGCTGCCAGTTCCAGCAAGCCTCTCAGCTCCTCCTGCACCTCGTGAATCCTATCGAGCCATGCATCCATCTTTGGCACCATATGGGAGTTGACTGGGTCCACTGAGAAGAGGTTGTAGGTGTACTCCGTGTAAAATGGAGACATACCTGTTGCTGAATTAACCCGGTTGTTGTAAGCAGATTCTGCAAAGGGGAGCCACTGCATCCAATCATCCTGGTAATAGTCAATGAATGCTCGCAGGTAGACCTCCAGCTCCTGGTTCACCCTCTCCATCTGTCCGTCCATCTGTGGGTGGTAAGCTGATGACAATGCCGGCTTGATCCCCAACCTCTCCCACATTCTCTGTATGTAGCGTGCCACAAATTGTGGCCCCCGATCTGAGATGAATTTCTTGGGTGTTCCGTGCAGGCACCACATGCACTCCATGAATGCATCACACATTGCTGCCGCGTTGTCTGTGGAGCGTGCACCCAAGAAGTGTGCTCTCTTCGTTGACTTATTGCAGACAACCTGTATCATATCACACCTGCGTGACGTTGGGAGAGGGCCAATGTAATCCATTGACATGTGCTGCCACGGCCCATCTGAGACCTCCAGGGGCTGCAACGGTCCATATGGTTTCTGACGCCTTGGCTTGATACGCTGACACATATCACATCCCTCCACATAGCAATGCACAAACTCTGACATCCATGGCCAATAATAGTTCTGCGTGATCAGAGCCAGGGTGTTTGCCTGTCCTGGGTGCCCCGCCGGAATCAAGTCATGGTACAGCTGCAGGATCAGATGCTTCACCTCCTCATCATCTGGGACGTACACCAGACCATGAAAGCAAACTAACCCATCCTCTAACACAAAGTCCCTGAGTCGCAACCTCACCAACGCTGGGGCACTGTCCATTGATAGGATCAGCATGAGCTTGGAGTCATCTGGGGTCACCGTCTGAATCCTCTCCAATATGTTTCCATCTGCCAAGATCGCCTGCGCTGCCGCCATCCACACCACCATCTCTGACTCCTCACAACACTCCACCCTCACCACCACCCCCCTCTTCACCACTCTCTCCATTGTCAACACTGTCTGCCCCACATTGTCGTGTGCTTCCATTGGGACCTCATGGTCAGGCCGCCGTGACAGCCCATCTGGTCCAGCGCTGAGGTGTCCTGGTCGGTGCCGGATGACAAACACAAAGCGATTCAAGAACAGGCTCCACTGTGCCTGTCGCCTGCTCAGGTCCCTTGCCGTCATGAAGTATTCAAGGTTGCAATGGTCAGAGAAAATGTCAACTGGAAACGGGCTGCCCTCGAGGTAGGGTCGCCACACCTCCAACACACGCACCACTGACAGCAGTTCCTTGTCATGCACATCATAATTACGTTCTGTGGGTTGCATTGATTTTGAAAAGAATGCAACCAGCCTCCACTCCCCGTCCTGCACCTTCTGTGACAGCACCACGCCCACCGCAAAATCGGATGCGTCAGTTTTGACTTGAAATGGTGCCCCTATGTCTGGCATCATCAACACCGGAGCTCTGACAAAGGCCCGCTTCAATGCCTCAAACGCCGCCTGCTCCACCACCCCCTACCTCCACACGCAGTCCTTCCTCTTCAGGTCCTCCAGTGGCTTTGTGATCTGTGAGTAGTCCTCCACAAAACGACGATAAAAATTACAGAACCCCAAAAACTGATTTACATGCCGCAGGTTCTTTGGAACAGGCCACTTGGTGACCCCGCTTGTCACGACCCGCTATCGGCCCCCGGACTCCAGCACTCCCAAAACCACCCCCACAACCGCCCTGGGCCTGGACCGCTACCTGGCCAACCCCCCCGGCCATCATCAGCCATCACCGCCCATCAATGCCACAGCCACCGCCACTCGCGGCACTTCCCAGCCATCACCGCTGTGACCGCCACATCAGCGCCGGGTCTCGGCTATCACATCACATCAGCGCTGGCACCACCCGTCACCCCCAACCCACGCCGAGACCCCCTATCACACATCATGATCGTGCATCACTGCCGCCAACCTCCGCACGCCACGCCCCGCTCCCGCTCCCTCCTCACCGCACCACCACCACGTGTCTCTGCGCTTCCAGTACAAGACCTCTGCGCTGCGCGACATGTCTTAGCCTTGCCCCATCCCGCGTGGCCCCCGGGTCTCATCCCAAGCCCCGGCGCCGCGACCCGCTGCTGGAACCCAGGCCTGACCCCCGGGCCATATGTACTACGTAGTATATAAGGTGCAGAGTAGTAAGTAGGTACTCTAGTCTTGATATTACCATAACCCATCTTGTCTGTTGTGTTTTGTCTCTGTTTCGTTCTCTCGTGCACCCCGGTTTCATTACTTTTTACTTGCTTCTTTTCTTGTACTTGTCTTGTTTCGACTCTCTGTCTCATCTCCTCTCATCTTGTACCTCTAATCTATTCTCGTTGTTCTCTTTTCTCTTCTCTACTCTCAGTTCTCTCGACTCTCCATTCCCGGCTCCTCTCTCGACTTAATCGTTTCCATCTCCCGCTATCTTATCTTGACTCTTTCCCCTTTTGGCTATCCGACTTCCCCAGCTCTGCTTCTATCCCCGGGACTTGCTAAGTCCCCACGTCTGATTTTCTCTTGATCCCCGGGACTCGCTCGCCCACCGGCGCTTGCTCGTCTCACTCTCTTGCATCCCCGGGACTCGTGCCAACCCCCGGCACTCATCCTTCACCCTCCCCGGCACTTGTCTCACCCACCGGCGCTACCGGCACTCCTCCACGCACCACCCCCCGCCCCGCTTCGGTCTCCTACGCCTCGCGCTCCTCCCGGTGCTCTGTGTTTGTACATGGTGAATAGCCATAAGGTGGTTTGCCCAGTAGACTGAGCCCCTGTGGTCAGCAGAACCTGACACCGCTGACCTTAACCGGGTCCATGCCCACCTGGCCTGGCGAAATCTTCATCCCGAGGTAGTCCACCTCCACTGTACAGAAACGGCACTTCTCTGGCTTCAAGAACAAGTCCGCTTCCCACAGTCGCCATAGGACTTTGCAAACATGAGCATCGTGCTGCGCCGGGTCCTCTGAGAATACAATTATATCGTCAAGGTAAAGGACCACATACACGTCCACAAGATCATGAAAGAGGTCATTGACCATCTGCTAGAATGCTGCCGGCGCATTGCGCAGACCAAACTGCATGACCAAGAATTCAAACTGCCTGTACCTCGTCCAGAAAGACATTTTCCACTCATCCCCCTCTCTAATCCGCACATTATAATACCCCCACCGCATATCCAACGTTGTAAAGACCTTTGCCGCTTTCAGCTGATCGAGGAGCTCGTTTGTCAATGGAATTGGGTACACATCCGGCCTTGTCACCGCATTAATCGCTCAGAAATCGACCACCAAGCACAGTGCCCCGTCCTTCTTCTTCACAAAGAAGACTGGCGCACCACATGGGGCGCTTGACTGCCAGATATAGCCCTTTGCAAGGCTCTCGTTGATAAACTTGCATAGCGCCTTGAGCTCTGCCGGCGTGAGTTGGTACAGCCTGCCTGGAGGTGGTAATGCTGCTCCCTCCAGCAACTTGATCCCCAAGTCATAACGTGTGTGCGCTGGCAGCCGTTTTGATCGTCGCTTATTGAAAACATCCAGGAATTTGTGAAACTCCTGGGGCACCATCTCCTCCACCGTCCTCTCCACACTACCCTGCCACCGCGCATCCCCCTCCACCACCTCCTGTGAGAAACTCCACCCTGCCGCCCCCTGCACCAATTCAGGGCCCTCCGGCCCTCTCTGTAATGCCATATCCCACCTCTGCTCGAGGAAAACCCACCCCTCACTGCTCATCTGCGCCCATCCCTCCGCCAGTACAATCGCTTCCTTGATACAAGCTCTCGCCACCTGCACCGCCTCTTGCTGTCGCTCACGATTGAACCTTGTTGTCTGCGTTCTCGCACACTTGAGACCGTGGCACCTTTCTGCCAGAAGGTCTTGCTGTGGCCAGGACCCCGCTGGCGCTGTGCATGTCGACTTGCATGCGGATGCCCTCAGCTTGCAACGTGGACCCGGTGCTGCTGCCCCCCTAGCTGCACGTCTTCATTGCTTCCTGGCCCTCTGCGCCTGCTGTGCCTGTCCCGAGAGGCAAGACTGTTGATAGAAGCTGGACGTGAAGTCGATCGTCGACCTGCCCCAATCTATGGTAGGGCTGTGCCAGCGCAACCAATTCACACCTAGGATGAGGTTATCATCCCCAATGTCCACAACGTCTCCAGAAGCGATCCTTGACATACTCGCCCTCTGCATCCATGCGCCCCAACTTGCCCTTCAACTCAAAGAAGGCCATGCAGTAGTTGGTGATAGACTTTGACCCCTGCTGCAGCTGCCCAATCCTGGTCAGCACATCTTGTGCCTGATCCCGCATACAGAAGGCGGCCTTGGAGTCCGCAAGCCAGGCTTCCCAACGAAAACGCCACAGGTTGACATCCAGGTCATCCATGCCAGTCATGATGACAGCGGACCACTGCTGTGCTGAACCCATCAGGTACAATTGCGCCCACACAATCTTCTGATGGTTGTCTCAGAAGCACTCAAACTCTGCCGCCGCCTCGACCTGCTGTGCAAACTGATCTGCAAGCTGTTTTGATTTGCCGTCGTAGACCTCTGGAAGGTTGATTCTCAGAACATGCAGTAGTTGCTGGGCTTGGCACGCCTCTCGCGGCTCTTGCGCTGCCTGTTCCAACTGCAGAAGCTGGGTCAAGATTGCCTCGATCCTATTGTCCTGCGCCTGCATGTGCACAGCCAACTGGGGCTGCATGGCCTGGAGGACCATGTTTGCAATTTGTCCACTCAGCGGCTCTGCTGTCGCCGCCTCGGTGAGGGCACCTTGGGAAGTCATGGACATGAGGTCAAAAAAAAGAAAATTTTAATCTTAGTCCAAGTGTAAGGCCTTGACTGACAATTCACAATGCGATTTGCCAATAGCACTAAGAACGGAAATATATAGTGAAATGGTATAGGTAGTTACACTGTAACATACCTAAGAACAGAATGGACTAAGATAAAGAGTATGATGGTACTACCAACTATGGGTATGAGGCAGTGGTCACATGAGTACCGTGACAATTGACCCTTCATCACACCATTGACCCTTCATCACATCATTGACCCTTCATCTCTCCCTTATCCTTTTGTTACCCTTTCATCTTTTCTCTTATCACATCTTATATCACACTGTCTGGCCACTGTGTGGCCCTTTCACCACTTTCCACCATTATTACGAATATGTATATTTACCCCTATGCTTCACCCAACACCCTCAGTCAATTATATGTTGAACTGAGGGTGAGCTGACACTTTTAATTTTATCTCACAACGCTGATATAGCTACCTACTAGAACTTACTGTCTGTCAGATAGCTATAGTCAAATATACGTTGAACTGAGGAACTTACTGTCTGTCAGGTTCCAACAAACTGAGGGTAAGTCCTAATCCGGTAAGTATTTTATAGGTGAGTCGATTGGTGGCTGGGTAGTCGCTGTACAGTACCAATCAAAGGGTGGAATAATCGGGAGGTTTTTCTTTAGAGAAGGATAAAAGAAATGTGGCGAAGGGCTGCCGATAACTTCCAAAATAGGAAGTCATCGGTTTGAACCTCGGGAGATGCTCGAGTTTCCTCAGCAGTTATTTTCAGTCATGATTAGAAGAGCTTTAGGCGAGAGCAGATGCTTTTCATGCCCCTAGGATGATTCTTCAAAGTCGCTTCCCAGTTCAGTCAACTAACAGCATAATGCTGGTCAAAGATGTCAAGTCGCTTAAAGGTTGTACAGTTGATGGTCACCTAGACGTTGTTAACCGACATTGAGAGAATAAGGGTTATGAGTGAAACCAAGTAAACAGGCAGTAAATAGACTTATGGTGCGGTTCACTTTGTCACCACCAAAGCAGGTTTACCCACCACTCTGCTGGGTATCAAAACAAGAAAAAGAAAGAAATAGGGAGGATTTGTGAGGTCACAAGTATTCATATTATGGTAGTTATGGTGAGTATGTACATTTACATCTGCCATCCACACCTTGACAACCTTGCAGCTGCCTGCATTTCTTACATAGCATGGTGCAAGGAGTCTCATAATTCTGTATGTCACTATTTCTTGGACAATCAGCTCTCCTGCAACAGTGGCATATGCAAAGTGATTGGCCATGGTCTCACCATAATAGCTGTAGGGCCAGTCTGGCATATGTTTTGGCTGAGGAAACCATGCTGAGAGAATATTACCAAGTTATCATAAAAAATCTCATGATTTAGATAGTTGCATATCCTTTGTTTGAGCCTTGAAATTGAGACCTTGTTGTTCAAATCCTCAGTCTGGCAGATCATCCTCATTATCATCCTCATTTTGTGAATCCATATTGTCACTCAATCCATCAAAATTCTCATCCTTTGCCTGAAAGATTTGGCCTTGGCTGAAGAAGGGTTCTATATCCAGATTGGCATGTCAGGTAAAACATAATCAAGTGCAGATCAACTCCTCACATTTGTCCGAGTGCTTAGCAGCTTGACTAAAATGTTTATACTATGTTTGATCAAAGATCCTTGCTGTGTTTGATTGATCTTGGGCTGATTATGAGTGTAAAGGTAGTTCTGGACAGGAGGAAGTTGATTTATTGCCTGAGGAAGGTATCTGTCAACACAATGTGTAATTTAAATGAGTCTCAATTGCTTCACATACTCTTCTTTTCTTGTGCTATAGCCTCTTGCTCAACTTGATCAATTTCTCGCATGAAATTTGAGCTATTGACTCCAGATACATAATTATTTTGTGGATCTGTTACAAAAAATTATGTGAATGGAGGGATACATATCAGCAATGATGATGTGGACTTACTATATACTATCTCATCACTGATTGATGTTTTGGTAGTTTTTGGTGGGCATCCATTTCATGGAGCACCTGACAACCAAGGTTTGTCCTTCCCTTTGGGTGAACTTGTTTTTGTTTTGGCTTTTTAAGTTGGTGCTTTGTTTCTTTGGGTTCTGATTCCATTAAAGGAGAATCACATTTAGTATGAAGTAAAGAGCTGAATTACAAAAATAGTATGTAATGGAACATAGAAGTAAGAGATAAAAGCACATGGCATGACCCATTCAGGCCAATAGCATTGGCAGATACAGTTATGTGACAGATAACATGGCAGATAACACTTTGGAATTTGCTGGGCAGATAATGGCAGATAACTACCCAGCAGAGTGGTGGGTAAATCCCAAAGTGTGATGAGTGCCAAATTGGCCAAAGCCAAAAAAAAGAATTCAAATTTTGCCATGTTGTGGGTTTGAAACTAGCTAGTTTATTGAGATAAGTAATAGTGTGATACTATACCATAATTTTTGCTCTACTTGCAACATATAACATTTAAAAAAAAGTATTTCAAAATTGCTGCTTCTTAAGCTTGTGCCACAGCCCTACAGAAAAGGCAAGAGATAGCTGAAACATCCAACAAAGATGCAAAACTCAAAAATCCACGTGCTCATATTGTCAGGGGACCTCCCTTTTACATCCTTTTTCCCTCAGCCATGCTTCACTTTCACTAATTTCCTTGCCTTTCTTCTCAACTCATCAAGTTCCTCATTGGTCGGACCATGGGAATCTACTTCCTTATTGGACATTCCTCTTTGGCTGAATGGACTGGCAAAATCGTTGGCATATGATTTGGGTCATGTGGTATGTGCATGACCTCTGCATGTGCTCAGATCATGTGACCATTGCTGTGATGTGACTGTGACTTGTGACCAACCCATCAGAAATGTCACGCATAGTGACATGTGGACATGTGACCAGTCATGTGATCTACTGTCGACTATTTTCTGTTGTCTGACAAAGTGACTCCTTAGACTTGTTCTCTTTGGATTTCCTTCTGACAGGTTAGTACCTTATTAACTATTTATGACATACTTTTAATATATTTGGATTTCTCTCTGCCAGCTGTGTGACTGAGCCACAGCCTCCAGAGGTCACCCTTACACATACTCCTTCACTAATTGTTCTTGACTCAGATTCTAAATCAGAGACTGTGTGGCAGGGTGGGGTCAATCATTGGTGTACAACAGATGAAGAGGATACAGACTCACAGAAAGATGGTTCAGAGGCTGTGTATGAAACTGTGAGTGAGCTGAGTGAGGAGAATGTTGCCAGACTTTGAAAGGATAAGGGCCTGTATGCTCAAATCCAAGTTCCAAAGACATTGAAGAAGTGGAAGAAGGCTGAGGCAAATTGAGCTCTTAAATACTCTGGAACTTGCATCTGTCCCAGTTGTAACAATCCAAAGATGGGAACACCAAGTACACAGATGAATGGAGGTATACCCACACTGTCATGACTCACTACCAACCTCTGGGACTTAGCCCCAGCTCCAGGACTTCAACCCCCTCAAACCCACCTCCATGACTGTCCCTGGCCCAGACTGCCACCCAACCAACCACCTCAGCAACCCTCAGCCATCACCGCCCATCATCGCCACCAGCTACCAGCCACCACCAGCACCTCCCTGGCCATCACTGCCATGACTGCCACATCAGTGCCAGCCCCGGCTATCACACCGCCTGTGGCTGCCACATCAGCACCAGCTCTGGCTATTCCTGACACTTCCCCAACCGCAGCCACCACATCAGCGCCAGCGCTAGCAACACCCAGCACTCCCCCCTGGCCTGTGCCAAGACCCCCATCACGCATTATGATCATGCATCACTGCTGACCCAACCTCTGCACGCCACACCCTGCTTCTGCTCACCTTCTCACTGCCTCACTGCTACATGTCTCTGCGCTCCCAAAGCAAAACCTTCTGCACCGCACAACATGTCTCAACCTCCACCACCGCCTTGCATGATCTCCAGGTCTCACCTTGAGCCCCAGCGGGCCTGAGCCCTGAGGCTTACTTACCACACAGTATAGAAGTTGTAGAGTAGCAAGTAGTACTCTAGTCTTAATATTACTATACTTCTCACCTTGTTTCTTTGTGTTTTGCCTCTGTCTCATAGTCTTGCACATTCCAGTCTCTATTTTTCAACTCTGCTTCATTTCATATCGTACTCATCTTGTATTGCCTCTCTCTTGTTGTCTCTACTTGTTTCTTACTCTAATTCTATCTCTGCTTTAGTCTCTCTCACCTTCAACCTCTAAGTTTTCTTTTCCTCTCTCATCTCTCGCCTTAAGTCTTGACTCGTTCTGCTTCCCCTTTCCCTTATCTTATCTCGACTCTTTCCTCCTTTTGGCTTGTTTGATCTCCGCACCTTTCACTTCCATTCCCAGGACCTGCTAAGTCCCCACGCTCACTCCAGCCCTCTACTCATTAATCCTCAGGACTCGCTCATGCACCGATGCTCGCTTGTTCCCTTTGCTCGTACTCCTGGTACTCGTGCCTGCCCCTGGCACTTATCCTCCACCCCTCCCTGGCTCTCCTCTCCTGGCCTGGCATTACTAGTGAACCCCGCTCACACTCTCGGCCCCGCTTTGGTCTCCTACACCTTGTGCTCTTGTCAGTACACTGCATTTGTGGACACCATGCGCACTATGTAGGGTATTCGCCCAGTGGACTGAGCCCCTGTGGTCAGTGGAACCTGACACATACAAAGCAGTTGTCCAGACTGCCTATTGGTGGTTCTAGCTCCTGAGACCCTGCCAACTCTTTAACCTCTCCTCACACATGCTGATATCATGGCCTTGATGTGTGGAGATAACTGCCCAGCCAAATCAGCCTGCAACACCAAAAATATTATCAAGTTTTCCCTTATGTTTCTTGTTGAAAAAGGCTTGAAAAAAGGTATCATTCTTACTTCAGAAACAATTAGAAAATATAAATCTAATATTTTAGAATTTTCCAAGAGAAACTGTTTTCATATTTACTAGGGAAATTTCATTTGGAAACTGAGTGACAGGTTTCCTGATCACTTTTTCCTAAGGAAACTGGTTTGGCTGCCAGCAGTGATAGGACCCCTTTGGCCTTGGCACCTAGCCAGCACTACTTGACTTTACTGACTAATTTTCTAAACTAAGCCAAGCTGCAATCAAAGCACTCCTCAACCAACACCTCCACCCAGGCCACTACCTTCTAGACAAAGTGATGCAACATCATATGTTTCATGTAGTAGAACAATGATGTTTGATGGGAACTAATGTTTAAGATGAAATGATATTTGAACACAAAGATATATGTATGCTTAAACACACATGTATTATCAAAGTACTTGAAGTCATGACAAGCTTTTGGAGTATATAAAGATAATATAGAGTAATGTGTGCATTATCAATGACAAAGTAGTGGTAAACATATCAATTGATGATTATAATGTCATTTGTAGTTATTTGTTGTCATTCTTCAATACTCCCACTTGGCAATAACATAGGATTGACTATTTCCAATCTATCACAGTATTTGCAAAAGGCTTCACAAGAGAGTGCTTTGGTTGATATATCTGTGATCATATTTTTTGTAGTAACATATTCAAGTTTGATGTTTCCATGTGCAATATGGTCTTGTATGGAATGATATTGTATATCAATATGTTTTGCACAGGAATGTGTTACTAGGTTATTTGAAAGAACAATACTTCCTGTGCTATTAATAGAATGATTGTGGTAGAAATTTGCAGACAATTGAATTTGGATAGAAGTGTTTTTAGCCAAATGGCTTTTTGTGTAGCATTTTCAGAAGGCAATGTATTTGGCTTCTATGGTCAATGTGGCTACAACTTATTGTTACTTTGATGACCAAGATATTGTGCTTCCATTGATATCAAAACTTCATCTGCTGATTGATTTTCAGTCATGATTATCTTAGACTCATGCTCTATCCTACTAGTTTGAATTCATTCTTGTTGCTCTCAATTTAAGTAATAGATTCCTAGTTTCTTTTGAATATTGAAGTATTCTTTCACAAGCGGCAAAATGTGGTATGCCTGAATTGCCTGTATATTGTGCTACTAAGCCAACTGAAAATTATATGTCAGACCATGTTTGAGTAATGCATAGTAGTAATCCAACCATCAAAAGATAGTTTATCTCTTTGAAATACATTCAATATGAATGTACCAAAGGAAGTGAGGTTGAGGCTGGATCCAAGCCTTAAGTCCTTCAATGAAGGCGTTAACCAAAGAAAGTGAGGTTGAGGCTGGATCCAAGCCTTGAGTCCTCCAACTAAAGCCTTAACCAACTGAATGAAGTGAGATTGAGGCTGGATCCAAGCCTTGAGTTCAACTGAGGCCTTGACTGAACAAAGTGAGGTTGAGGCTGGATCTAAGCCTTGAGTCCTCCAACTGAGGCCTTAACTGAACAAAGTGAGGTTGAGGCTAGATCTAAGCATTGAATTGGCCAACCAAGACCTTAACCAAGTGAAGCAAGGTTGAGGCTGGATTTAAGCCTTGAGTTGGCCAACCAAGGCCCGAACTGAGCAAACCAAGGTTGGGAGTGGAATTAAGAGGGAGTTTGGGGGCAAAGCCTCCAAGGGAGCAAAGCTCTCCATCTGCTAAGACTTGGGCCAAAGGCCCAAGGCATAGCTTGTAATGATAATGTCAAGAATGCTCTTAGTTATCTGGTTATCATTAAGCCCATACTGTCATTGGGCTAGATATGAAATGTGACCCAGATATGAAATAGCAGAGGTAAATGCCTTCCACCTATTGCACTTCTTAATCTGATTTTCTTGCCAAATATTTTGAGTAATGCTATACATATTGTCTATGAGTTTACCAGCCCAGATTCTGTATACATGAAACCACCAGAAAGAAGTGGCAAAAATAAAAGTCTTGAAAATGGCTTAAATTTCCAATTCCATCTCATTTCATCTTTGTCTTGTCAGATGAATCTGAGTCCAGCTCTCTCAGCAAAAGAAACTCATTGGGATGTTTGTAGCATCTCCCTATGATGACCAAAAAATACAAAACCTGAGATATCCATACATAGGATACTAGAGATGTAAGCCTCCAATTTTCTAAGAAATCTATAAAATAATGATAGAATCCAAAGTCATCCAAAATCTTGTTTCATATCTAGCCCAATGATAGTAGTAATCCATATTGTTGACTGATTATCCATATTTCTAACTTATTCAAGCTCAAACTAAGATAGAATGATTCAAGAATGATTCAAAAATAGTATATAGCAACCAGTGTTACTTTTTCTGATTTTTAAAAAATATTATCAACATGTCTTCTATGGTAAAATCATAAAGTCCTCATTATGGCATAAATATGATATGTCCTGGTAAGGTTACTTTTTCTGATTTTCTTGGAATATTATTGACATGTGTTCTATAGTAAAATCACAAAGTCTTCATTATGCAATAGATATGATATGGCATGGTAAGGTCATCCTAAGCTGGGAACAACCTGGGATTCTTCTTTCTCAATTATATCCCATCCTTTCAAGAAATCATAGTATTTTTCATGACATTAACATTCTGATGAGTAATGATTAAAGGTACTAAGTCTGGCTTTACAATTTTCACATCATCTAACATCTACATATCATGTAGATCCCATCCAATGGGGCCCACACCATATATGGTCAGATATTCTAACTACTTTTTTGGTGATGATGTAGCCTCCATAGTACTATGTACATGCTATATACCCCTAATTTCAAGGTGAGACAAGAGTTAGTAATTTATGTTTCAGGGTGATTTAATATGACTAGGAGTTTGAGATAAACATATACTATGACAAACGGATGACCATATCATGAGGTCACTCGTTGTTCACTTCATCATCTGCTCCCTAAATGTTAGAGGTTAAGACCTAGAACATGAGTAAGTACTTTGATCCTCAGTTGTCGTGTACTTTGACTCCATTGAACCTACCTAGAACGCGAGTAAGTACTTCAATCTAGGTAGCATTCATGTAAGTTATACTGTCCGTATTTTATATGTATAATTCACTTACCCTCAGTCGTCGTGTACTTTGGCTGAGGGTAGTGCACGTCCGCTGTAAGTATATATACGTAAGTGTTAGTATCAAGGGTAGTGTTAAGTGTAAATGAGAAACATATATTGGCCCTATGCCGGTGATCAAAGTTCTAAGCGCTTACGGTGTCCATCGATGTCCAACACTAAATACACGTATCTACATAGCCAGCATTTCGCCTACGTTAATATCATTCATGTATAGCGCATGGTGCTCGCTACAATACACTAGAGCTCACAAGCAATCTTCGGCATAATCGGGCAAAGTAAAATTAACACTAATTCTTCGTCTAGTTGTGGCAAAAGATACATTAATTCCAGTTAAAACGGAGTTTTCACGGCACCAATGGGGGGAATCTGCGACTAGCTGGTCACGTGGAGAACCTAGAGAGGGGCAGCCACTCAAACCGCCCTCTCTAGGTAACGTCGAATCTTAATGAAGGAACTTCCACTGACAACCAGCCAAATAGTTACTAGTCGCAACACTTTAAGTACAATTGTGTTCTACCCACCGCACCTCTCCCGGAGAGAAAGATATACAACCAGGGTGGGACAGGCCGTAAGCGGCCCTCCTGAGAAAACCTGGTATTACCCAGTATAAATCCGGCACTTGGATTCAAGCATTGGAATAGGACCAACCGTACCAATTACATACTTTGCCGCGATAGATCCGATGTAAGCGTGCCGGATGCAATGGTCTCGATTGAGTGTCACACTTTGTGTACTCGCTCATTGCTACCCTCCTCGTCCTCGCGTGTAGGTACTTATTCTACACACCTGATACGCGATCGATCAATGAAGTACGCCACCTTGTTCCTCTGCAGTTTTTTCGCAATGAAGGTCGGCGCCGAAACTGAGTCACGCTGTTGCGTGACTCGCGTCGCTCTTTCTTTCATTTTTCATTATTGACATAACAGATAATCATTTTTACACATATATATTTGACGTTACCTTAAGTATTTGTTGCGATGTCACAGTAAGAAAACCAGAGGTGTTCCTGAAAAGGAAATACTCGAAGGTAACGTAAGGCCAATTCTCAACAGTTCTGTGATTCTCTCCATTTCTACAACTACCGAATGCCCAAACCACACGTGACAACATACAGTGAGCCAAGCGGTAGTGCCCTCACTTTCTGACACAATGTACTTCTGGACCCTGGATCTCCACAGATCGGCGTTTGTATAATTCGACATTCAAGTTTTGCTTCAGTAATGTACAGGGCTGATCTATGTATTCTTCAGACGTTGTTTTTCGGCCGAACCTCAATCGCGCCACACGAACAGTTTCAGAGTAAATGGGCGATAGCGTATGTTGATCGTCTTCATCATCTTGCAAAACGAACGACATAGTCTCAGGCCTCAGGTCCCAGAGTAATAACCTTCCTTGGGAGTATTTATGATACCTGTCACACGTATCCGCCATCCTTCTTCATTACCATTATGCAACTTTCGTGGCTCTATTTATTTCATCATCAACAGAATATCATATGTAAAAATTTTAATTTTGATGTCCTTGTCCTTCTGTATTTGTGTGAGGCCGAAAAAAAGTGTTCTCATAGCGGATTCCTTATGATTGTGGCTTCGCAATTTGTCAAATACAGGTTACAATACAATATGCTATTGATACAAAGGTTTGTCGAAAGTTCTATGTTCTCAACATTGACAGAGATTGGCTTGGCTTGACCTCAGCGAAGGTCAACTGCGACATCTGCCTGCCATACACCCTCCCACACGTTGACAAGAGCCACCAGCACGAGGTGTTCAAAACGTATACCGGAAGAGGTCAGGTTCCATTGAGAGGAGCGAGACGGTTCGTTACGCGTTTTCTAATTGAAATGTAAGTAAAGCTTGGAATGAGAAACTTGGCCAAGGTGACGAACCTCTACGAAACGCGCAAAGATTTGGGCAATAGATTTACCGAGCTGAGCGCGAGTGATAGGGCGTCCACCCAGGTTCAAAATCAGTTGATCACAGCACTCGACGTGCTCATATCCCGGCCACTATAGCGTCTTGTTATTACTATGAAATAGCTAGGAAAGGAGGTCCTTACGACAATTCGGAACGTGATACGTTCCCGTCCAGTATAGGAAAGGACTGCATCTGCTGCGCCTTGTATCATGGCGGCTATGGCAGCGTCGCTACGAGCAGAAAGCTCGCGCATTTGCACTCCCTGGCCGTTGTAACCAATATGATCGAATTGAATTGCAGCGTGCAGACGGACGTTCTGTCCCATCGCTTGGTCCCATTTCGAAGAAGGTTTATAGGACGGCTGGGGCAGGCGATGGCGGGTAGGAGAAAGGAACCTAGTGATGCCGGCGGCACCTTCCAGGGTAGAGTATTGTGAAATGTTGGAGGAGCGAACTGGAGGATGAAGCGGGTTGGCGTAGGACATTGCGATTGAAAGATGGTAAAAAGAGATTTGGTGAGGATTTCGCTGAATGCGTGCTTTGCTATTGAGACAGAAATCTTACCTTGATTTTTAAATGCTTAGAAGCAAAGCCAAAGAGACATTTTTCAAAGAGGATGATCACCAAAGAGGTGGATTGACAAAGAGAACGACCGCCAAAGCGGATTGCCAGAAAAGAGCAAAGCGCCCGAGGGTCCAGGCACATCGACAGTAGCAAGCGGCATACAGTTCAATCAATTTTTGCTAGCACTGTTAATGTTTTGTGGATCTCAGAGGGAGGATTTGTACTGTTCCCAGCTACTATACGTTTGGGACCCGCCTGAATATCAATGGGAAGCTCGGCTGCTGGTGAAGTGCTTACGCCTGGACGGTGGGCCCTATTGTGAAGCAGAGGCCTGAAGCCTGGAAAAGTTGGCATCTCCTACACAAGTTTGTAAAGATAATCAATCAAGAGTGTTACGCGGGAGGAGTGATACGTCTTCGTCATGGTTGGAGGGAAGGCACGTGTTGATCCTTGTGTAACGTTTTGCCTAAAATGGAACACGTCGGAATTGCACTCGACGAACCAGTTGGACTACCTGTCATTAGAACAAACCTCGTTACAATACCGTGACCCGTTATGCAGAGTGAACCACGCTCTGATCCTGCCAGTCATTTCCATAGCGAGGACCGAACCGCTACACCTTGTTTGCTCTACCAACATAACCGGCAAGCACTGGCATGCACACCAATCATGTATCCTTGAGATTCAAAAGTCGCCGCGGATGATCTTTTTCTCGAGGTCATGGCTCAATTTTAAGCGAGCGTTTCGTGTGTTCCATGCACGCCTGCATTCTCATATCGTCACCAGGGAAGAACCACACATCAAGCTAATACGGACAGTAGCAAACTTTGATTCATATATACATTGCCTTGCCGCATCTTCTCTGCAAGAAGAATTCCTAGAGGTCAGAAGACACCAACTCTAGTTCTTGATTTTGCTATCCATGTCCGTTTGTATCTGAGGACTCCTTAATCTTATTAGATAAGACCCGATCAACAAAATCCTTTCCCCAACGACAGCCATGTTGGGGTCAGAGAGCATAGGAGATGCTACTCGCTGAATCCTTCAATCACTCTGCCGTGGCCGAGCTGCTTTCCCAACTATGTCCCGATTCCATCAAGGTAGACACTTCTGCTGAAGTGAGACTTGGCTCAGCCGAGTCATCTGCATTTCGTGCTTTACAGAAGTGAACAGCTTTCCTGTCAAGTCGAAGAAGCCATGGTCACTGGGAATTTCAATGAAGTTTGGAAGAGGTGCCTACGTAAGTGGTTGTTTCTTTCTATCGTTGATTAAAGTAATATCTAACTACAAGAACTTGCGATCAGCTCGCCCCTTTGGACTTTGAAAGCTACCAGCATACTTGACGCAGTCAAACTTGATTTGGCATCATTACATGAGCGAGGCGGTATACCCTCGATGCTTCTTCACAATCTAGGCTGTTTCGGGGAAGATCCTATACTGAAGGCACGCTTGCATCATGACTCGATCCATAGACGTCGCTGGCTTCTTGCACAATTATACAATCGCTGTCTGCATGAAGACAAAGATATCTATCTTCTGTGATCTTCTCTACATGCTTGAATGGGAGTCATCTACATACTTATATGAAAGCCTTACTAAGTTTTGTGGAGATCTAAAATCTTTGCTTCCTACAGCAATCCAGGCGAATGGGCTTTACATTGTCATCGATGAAGCCAATGTGGCCATCAGACAGCTTTGGTGTTCACATAAAAATGACAAAACGACCTATCCTGCTCTCAAGGAAATCATCAGCCTTTGGAAAGAGCGGTTGACTTTGCTCGAAGTTCCTGTGTCTTTTATCGTTTCGGGGACGGACATTCCTATGCATCACTTTCCACCCTCATCAGTGTGCTTGTCCTCCTGGAAATGGACATCAAACACAGGCTCCTTTGATTCTCCAGAAGTACAAAAGAAATATCTTGAATATTTTCTTCCTAACCATTACTTGGATACTCCGAGTGGTCAAGCACTGACCAAGCGTGTATGGAAATGGTGCAGACCGAGGTAGGATTTCTTGTTCTCTGACGTCAATATGCTCATAAGCTCTTAGACATCGCTTAGCTGCTTCCTTGGTCACTATGCTGCTTTGAGACCAATGGGCTCATACTCACGCTGTTCTCAATCATTATATTAAGAAGCTGACATCGTATGAAGCACATGAAGCGGATGAATTCACTGGTATTAGGGATCCTCCGACGTTTTACCATTTTTCAACGGTATCGGAAGCCTAGTTGCAAGTATGAGTCACCGCACCACGAAATAACCTTTCGTTGATAGCTTCAATTTCGATTTCCAGCCACCCCGCGTGTATGGTTTACCGCTCATCAAGTGATCTTTGATTACATCCTCACAGGGAAACACCCGGCATACTTCAGCGTCGAGAAGATCGAATTGGTAACATCTGGGGTTGGTCAGTTCATCGACAGAGATATGCGAGTCATATCTTTGGACCAATCTACGCCTATTGCTGTGGCCGCGATGTGGCTATCGGATGACAGCGACTGGGGAGAGGATAGGCGTTCCTTGACATCTTTCAAAGATTTCTGTTCGCATTTTCATGATTGTTGGCCATAAAAATTATATCGCCCTCTACCTTGCGCATGTTTTTGCCAAGAGCCGCGTGTTGAATGAGGTCTTCACTATACCAGCTCCTCCTGCCTGGATGGTAGATACCTCGCGATCGGCAAACCTCGTCATACTGTGGAAAGATTCGAAAGGCATTGTTCGTGAATTAGTACTGGAACCAAAGGCTCTACTCCCAGATGCTCCTCCCCTTGGTTTCATAGCTTCCACGATAGAAGATGCTTTGGCCTGGTTGAATCACGAACGCTTCGGTGCAGTCTGTCTTTGCCCTTCAGATTGTGGTGCGGAGCTGATCTTTGTGTTAAACTTCAATAATCAATACCTTTGGGTGCTTCTCCGTACCACTGAGCGAGGGGGATCATCCGAGATAGATTTTGACCACGAATTCGAGCAGCTTACAGAAAAGGGTTTTCTCTCTCATGCCGTATGCATACCACCTCCTTATTCTTCAACGTTTACTGATTGACTACTTACAGAATGCTGAACCTTTATCAAGCCGCCTTTCAGACGCTTTTGGTTCCCTTCCAAACTTGTCTAGTGTTTGCGGTGGTCTTCACGTGCTTCGTGTTCTGGCGACATTTCCAAGCGGCCCAGACTTGTCCCGTGACGTTATTCAAAAAAATAACGCTTCACCTGTAGCTACGCTGAAGGTGAAGACGTTTGAATCTGTCATCGAATCCATTGTTCGAGAGGATCTCATAGAGAATCTGTTGTCAAGCATGCAAGATGGAAGGTCTCAGTTCACGGACCAGATGTTCAAGTCACTAAACCTTCCGCAGTCAAAGGACAGTGTCGAAAAGAGTTACTTGCCGCGATCGTCCAAGGCGGATTCTATATCTTCTGCGTCTCCACCTCAAACGCAATTCTAAAAGTCAAATCATAAAATACTTTACCTCTACCAATGGCATGAAAAGATTCAACCAGTAGAACACGGCGAGATGTCACAATAATTACCTAAACTGTAACAACACTGTCTCCTTCGCCCCTTCGCCCCAGGATGGCGAGAGGGCCCCTATATCACCTCTTCTGGTGCAAAGAGCTTCTTCGAGCTCCCTGTGGCAAAAGGGCGTAGATGCAGAATCGATGTTTCCTGAACATCCGCCTACCCTCCGTCGCAGTCCCCGTGAGCACAGTGTATTTTCGTGGATAATTCTTGTTTGTAGCGCTTGCATTGTATGATCTAAAATATTGTGAAGTTACTAAGTTGTATCTACGTCATCATTACATTAGATTTTGATCAAGATACGGTTGCGCGCGTTGCAGAAGGGGAATTTGCCAGGGAATGCTAAGGTGATGCGAAGAGTAGTATCAAGAATTATGTATGTTTGATGTTTCTTATCTGCTACCTTCGCATCACTATCCCTTTCAACTCTTCCCCTTTTCGACGTCTAGTGCATGTAGCCAATTTGAGGTTGTCCGTGTTCTGGAAATTGTGTCGTTGTACCCCACAATCAACGAGTCAGAAAATGATCATATATGGAGGATGTCGAAGAAATTGCACGCGTCAGTCCCTGGTAAGGGCATTATGCCACCAAGCGGACATGTAAATTCGTTTCTTTATCTCTCCGTATGGAGTAATAGCCGATGACAGTGCGAGACACTAAAAAATTTTCAAACCGGAGTTGATATTTATTGCCATTGACACCAACACAAGCGATTTTGAAAGACTGTGTAGATATAGAGGAAAGGAAACCGAGTATGTAACTAGGAGTTACTCCCGTTCATTCCGTTCATGCCATTTGGATTCCCGTTGGATCCGGTCCCGCCAGTCCCGCCAGTCCCGCCGATCCCGCCATTTCCATACCCGTTCCCACCGTTCCCGCCATCTCCACCGTTGCCACCCCAACTTCCGTTTCCGCCATTTCCACCATTTCCGCCATTTCCACCATTCCCGCCCCAACTTCCACTATTACCATTGCCAGCGTTCCCGCCATTGCCGCCGTTACCTCCATTACCACCATTGGAGCCCCGCCACCAACCATTGCTCCACCCGCCTTTTCCACCGTTGCCTCCATAGGAAGGGCGGTTGTTCCAACGTGACCATGAGTTCCAACGAGAGGGCGAAGACTGCCAAATTCTATCGTAACCAGAATTCCAGTAGCCTCTCTAAATAAGAATACATCAGATGCGTGCCTTTGTATTCTGAAAAGAATCAGACGGACCCCTACAAGTTCACTCCTTTGCAAGTTGATGGGAGTTGCTAACGCAGCGAGAGTGACGATCTGTCCGAGAATTGCGCAGAAGGCGAAGAAGGAGCACTTCATTGGGAGTGAGTGGAGGATACGGATGGAACGAACGATGAATAGATATCTATCGCACTTTCGCCATTGAAGCTATTGTAGCCTTTTTATACTCGGATTACGACCCACTTTGGGGTCATCGGGGCAGTGAACAACATTCGAAGGTGATGAACAACTTCACGATCATGCTTAGCATATGATTCTCGGCTCAGGGGTCCAGAGGAAAAATAGGACTGCGCCACACAACAAAGGAGTTAGGAGTCAATAGGAGAGTCTTGGCCGAAAACTCTAATCTAATGACCTACGCCATTGGGCGTAGGAATGTTAGATTTTATACGCATGAGTGGTAGACTTGAAACACAACCCCTGTTTTGCTAGAATAGTATCCTAGGTATATGCATTTATGATCTCATGGGTATACAACTCTGGTATCCAAGCCAAAAACGACAAAGAAAACAATTGGGAGTCGAATTCATGTCCGTAGTCCTTCGCATCTCTGATGGCAGACGGGACAGCCTTGTCTGAGCTTCGATCGAGCTATCGATTCACTAGATTCAAAGTATAATCAATTTGTCGAACATCATTAGGATAATGCAGAAGTCACTGACAATGCAATCCTTCCACTAAGTCCCATGGCACCGTTACTTATACCTACAACACGTAGAGCAGGATCGGGTTGTTGAGGCAATTCGTCGCCTCCTGCGGTACAATGTACATGTACCACATGACGACATAAAAACAAAAGAAGAAGTGACTGTGGACTTTCTTGCAGAGGACGTGAACAAATCGGACAAGTTCTCTTTGCTGCCGTGACGATTATATGTAATTCGAATAACCTCGGAAAAACTTGCAGCAAAACTTACTACCAAAGAAAAAGCCACGTGTCTGATTCTTTTGCAGCTGGAGCGATAAATCTGAGCTGTCGCTGTTCATGATCGCCTGACAACCTTCGAGCAAAGATATTTGAAGGTGAAAATCCTGGAGTATCTTGATCAACGCCTCCTTCAAACCGGGTATCTCCAGCCCATTTTTGATACGTCGAATGAGCCTGATCGGACTGATTTCGACTCCAACGTTCTCTAAAAGACCACGGATGAAGACTTGGAGATAGACTTTAGATGATTGTTCTCGAATAACACAAACCCGTCACTTACTTGGTCTTGTCTCCGAATACTTGAGAAGATCTTCCCATAAGTCGTCATCACCCTGCTCTTTTGCAAACTCGATAGCCTAGTAAAGGAATGTTGACGATGAAGTCTTCAACGAAGGAGCTAGACTTACTCGTTGAACATCACCAAGTCGTTCGATGATGAGCATCAACGCCTTCTTATTGTTCCCCATCCTTCCCAACAGAAAGACCATTTCCGGTACCAGATCTCTTTCATGACACACATCATAGGCCTAAGAAAGGATAAATCGACTTGCAATACAAGACGACCGATAATACTACACCATCTCGAGGTTATAGTAATTACTTGCACGCAAGAAGTCGATTAACCGCGCCGTAGCATATTCCGCGTAGAGCTTCACCTGTACAACTAGTCAGTAAGAGAACTCGGGAACAAGATAATGCCACCAACTTGTAGATCTGCAAAGTCCGAGACCAGATTCGGGTCCTTCTCCATCACTAATGCATCGAGATAGAGGAAGAGGTAATATGGACTACTCTCCAGTTGCTGTACAACACGACCAATCTAAACAGAGATAAGAGAGGATATGAATTGTAGTTACAAGGAGAAAAATTACAGGTATTGAATGTATGTTGTTGACAAGAAGTGAAATTGCGTCGTTTCGTTTGTCGTCGAGTATTTGCCCATCTTGCTTGCGTTGCTTCCTGAGCTCATCATCAAATTGCACGAGGAGCAGAACTTGATCTTTCACGTCAGTGAATAGATTGTATTCTCGAATGAGGTCAAAGACATTTGGCCTTCGCAGCCTTAGGAAGTAGGGGAGGGCTTTTCCAGGCTGGCGATTTGCAGTGTACCTAACGATTGAAAATGATTCGGGTAAACAACGAACACATATAACATCATATATGCGTACAATTCTGCCAGACATTCCATCAGGACCTTAGAACTTGGGGTTGAAGATATGATCGACGAGGTGGAGGCTGTCTTCTCCAGCTCTGACCGAACAGCAACAATAACTGCATCGATATTATATATCTCTCTCGGCCACTCTTTAATTGTGTTTAGCAGAGTCTTACCCCATAATCAATGTAAGTATCGATCGATTTTGTAAGAACAGCCGTACCTCTTGATCATGTGTTAGGAAATGGGCGAGCATCATCTCATACACAACATGGTCCAAACGCGGTGTTTCAGTTGGGACATAAGGAATGATGGCCTGGAACAACGACAGTAAGTAGATAAACGGATAGGAGAATGCTAAGAACATTCACATGAAGCTGATGCTTCTCTGCGAAGATAAAAATCCAGTCCTCCCAGCGTTTAGATTCCTGACCGCACACCTTCGGAGCAAGTTGCGCAGCCTTCATAAAATCGCCTGGTATCATGTAATCGAAAAGTGGATCTGCACATAGCAATGGGACTTACCTTCGCTGACGAGATGGTCGATGTATCGCTGCCCAATCTCACTTACACTCAAGGATGTCTGTTGAGCGACATCAGGTGTATCAGCCTCGATGATTTCCATGTCATGCAGCGCTTCTTCATATCGGCTTCGTTCAAGGAGCCATGCAACGTGGTCCATTCGATCCCTCGGTTTGACCAGAACTAGGTCTCTAGGACTCATAACAACATAAGACCGCTCTTCTTCTGGAATAGCATCGCTGCCAAGAACACCACAGAGAATATAATCGTTGCATCCCCAAAGATGATAATCCGCGATACTCAGCGCATCGGCCGCGACCTCCTCGCCTGCGCGAGATATGATGCGAAGTTCAGGACGCTCAGCAGCTTTGCGCGCCTGCCTGGCACGGTCATCCGTTCTTTCGTCGGAAAAAGTATCCGGAGGGCTGTAAGCGACAATGAGGAATGAGGTAAGCGAGGGTGAGGATGTGGTCGAAGAGATGACGGAGGCGGAGTCACTGGCGAGGACCAGCGCTTTTGACGGAAACGTTGTCAACGCCGGGGTCGGATGTGGTACGATACCGGCTATCATGCAATCTAGCTGGAAGACTGCTGTAATTTCGACGATGAATGGTGGCAGAGTTACGTTGTTGGACGTCTTAGGCCTCGCCCGGATGCGTGCAACCTTGATGTGATCCGCCCAGGTGATGATAAGCGTCGAATCGTCCTGCCATGCGAGCGTACACTTGAAAAGATCAGCTCTAGGGCTTTCTTCTGGTCGGTCAATGAATGTGATACGTGTTTGTGAGACACAATCGTAGATTTTAACACCCTGGTTTTGTCAGAAATTACAAGGGAACACTAATAAAACCACAGAGTATGCTCACAAGATCGTTCGCCCATGCAATCAGCCTACCTCGCCATCGAACTTGCCATATTGGCCCTTCTGAAGAGTGCAATACTGTCTCCTTATGACCTAACCACCCTTTCTCATACAGTATTATATTCCCAGCAAGACCACCGCAAACGAATGCTCGTGTATTGCGTTTCGCGAAATTTGGCTCAAGAGACACTGTACGCATTGGACGCTTGAGGTCGAACGAGTATGTTTCTGTCGTAGACATGGAACGGATGACTACCTGTCCTGGGGGTCAAGCATAAAAGCAATAGGAAGGCAATCTTATAATTTACTCACCGTCCATAGATGCAGTAGCAACAAAGTCTGCAGTTGTATCCATCGTGATGTCAATGACAGACGCCATATGAGGTTTGAAGGACTTTATTCGTTTGCCGGTGATGTCAAGAATGTGGACGATGCCTGCATGAGTTCCGAGCGCCTGTTGAGCGACATGAGGTTGAATCGGTACGTGAAGGATTGTAAGTCTGTACCATAAATTTGTCCACAACGACAAGTGCCGAGGCGGAATCTTTCTTGAGCAGGTCTGGCACCGCACCTAAGATTCGTTCATACTTCAGGGTTGGCTCGTCGTCGTCGTCGTCGTCGTCGTCCTCCTCTTCTTCTTCCTCCTCATCCTCCTCCCCTTCTTCACAATCTTCTTCCCCATCCTCCTCTTCTTCATCCTCATCAGGAGACTCAGTCATGTCAGGGCAAACCATCCCCTGGCCACCTTGCTCAATCCCACCGTTAGCGAGCAGTGCCGAGTCGTCTTCCAGGCTTATAATGTCCTCTTTCTCATGGTGAATAGCAACTCCAACGTTCTCCGAATCAGCTGAGGCCATTACATAGAGGATGCCAGAGTGTAACGATCGAATGATCCATTAACGGGTTCACATAAGGTAAATCGTGGGAAATTCTTATTGAATGATTTCTTTTCTGAAACGAACTCTTAGATACCCATTATAAGGACGGTAGATACAAGCTTCATTCATAGTTACGTGAATCATGATTTATTGCTTAACGAGCGAGTCTCCCGAGGCAGGGCAGGACACACCCTTTGGCTTTCGACGTTTTATCTTCTTCTCAGTGAACTCCAATTTATGTCGTCTGTCGAGCACGCGTCTCTGTATCATGGCGTCCTCGATGCGTTTCCGGACTCTCAACGGCAAAGAATCCCTGAGCTGGACGATTGGTGCGGTAGGGATCATGAAGAATTCGTGCACGGAATCGAACTCTCTGTGAGCTTCCCAAGGATGCTGTTGCATGTTGCCTCATTTTCCGTGGCAGGATATACAAATAAGCCACAGATGATGCTATGATAGCCTTTCCGGTTGGGACGGTATCTATTTTCAAGTCTGTCCAGTGCGTTCAGGGTATCAGTATTGAAATGTGGATTCGATGCCTTCCCGTCAATCTGCAACTTCTGTCGTTAAAAGTTGCATACGTACACTTTCCCAGAATTTGGAGGGGGTCACGCTTTCAATGGCCTGCTTTAGCTCCTTTTCCTTTGTCCATGTCATCCCTTGTTCTATGTACTTCACTTGAAGTGCCACAGTGAGAAGCTTGTCCCCTCCAGTTGTAGTCGAAACATCAAATCCGGTCCAAAAGATCCATCTGGAAAGAGGAATGGAGCATTCAGTTCAAAATTTAGCCACTGGAGATCATCTGAGGGTCTCGTAGACGTGTAGCCAAGAATATTCGATGGTGAGGAAGTGCCTTCGATTACATGTCCGTAAGACTGGTCCACCTTATTGTCGAATGGAAAGACAACCGGATCTCGTAGGCGTGTAGCCAAGAATATTCGATGGTGAGGAAGTGCCTTCGAATTACATGTCCGTAAGACTGGTCCACCTTATTGTCGAATGGAAAGACAACCGGAGCGACTCTGAACTCTTGATTGGAGTCAATCCAGCAAGACACAAGTCTTGCCTTTTTGTTTTCGAGTCGTTTTGGTTTTCCAAGCTTGCGAGCAAATCTGAAAAAGTTGGAGAGTGGCGTGAAATGTCGGAAGATATGTGCAAGACATATAGCTGTATATCGTTCCAAGCCATTTTGACCCGGCAAATTCTGGTTTATGCGCTGCAAGAAATAATCATGCCTTGAAAAGCAGTAAGAACTCATCCAGATATCTGCAGCGAGATATGCAAGAGGTGCATCAATGGTAGCTGATAGTTCTTTGCCATCAGGATATCGAGCAAAACCACACTCAACCAATTGACTATCTACCAGACCTTCGTCACTGGTCTCAAAGTCAGTGCACCCACGTAACAATTGATGATTCACTAGTCCTTGAATCGATGTCATCAGAGAATTCCCGGTCTGAATACCTCAAGCAGCAGCTGTAAATACGTTGATGAAATCAGGCCTGAGCACAACATGAGCGCAAGTTATTCACCTCTCTCAAGGTCAAAAGGGACCGGTAAATTGGTTGATGGTACAGGCATTGGATCCTCCAGTTGTTCCCAATATGTTCCATCAGCTGGAGAAAATTTGGTTATTGCTCGTATGTAGGACGTAAGAAGCTGATGGCAAATTTGTAAATTATGGAGGATAAGGTATTGAACGAAGGACGCAATAAATCGTGGCCTACTATCAGAATCAAATCAAGATAAACATTGTCCATGTTGAAGACAGTATATGCCGACAAGCCAATATCTAGCACATCTGGAAAGCTCCTTCCCAGTAGAGGTGCTTAAGTACCATGATGGGAGGTAGTAATTCAGGTAATCATTGATCTGTTGGTCTTTAGAAATGAACAAACCTGTATCCGTGGTTGCTTGGTCTACATGTCCGTTAAACTTTCCTACAGTCAAAGAAACAGCATCTTGAATATGTCGAATATTGAGAGAAGTGCTTGTGATGACAAAATGCATGCCAATTGACCAAATCTGCAATAACACGTGCAAGAACAGGGCAGGGTTCCATTCCCATCTGGCCACCACAAAAAGCACCCGGAAACAAATGAGCAGCATTCTGCACTTCATCTATCACACAAAATATATGAACCGGACAATTTCCGGGTAACAAATTATCGCAAGGAACTAGAGTTTCAAGAAACAATCTGCATTCTTCCAAGATTGTGCTGTTAGCACAGTGTCTTCTGGCATATGTCAGGTTCCGCTGACCATGGGGGCTCAGTCCACTGGGCAAATACCTTACATGGTGATCACTGTGTCCACGGACGCAGGGCACTGGTAGGGCAGGAGGCGTAGGAGGCTGAAGCGAGGCAGGAGCGGTGTATTGGGGAGTGCCAGTAGCGCCGGTGAGTGGGCAAGTGCCGGAGAGGGTGGAAGACAAGTGCTGGGGGTAGGCGCGATTCCCAGGGGTACAAGAGGGTGGAACAAGCACCAGTGCATGGAAAACACAACAAAACAGTACGGGGCTATGGTAATATCAAGACTAGAGTACTACTTACTACTCTACGACTTATATACTACGCAGTAGGTAGGCCCTGGGGCTCAGGCCCAGGTTCCAGTGGTGGGTCGTGGCACCAGGGCTTGGGGTGAGACCTGGGGGCTGTGCAGGGCGGGGTGAGGTTGAAACATGTTGTGCAGCGTGGAGGTCTCGTACTGGAAATGCAGAGACACACGGCGGTGGGGCGGTGAGGAGGGAGCAGGAGTGGGGCGTGGCATGTGGAGGTCGGGTTGGCAGTGATGCGTGATCGTGATGCGTGATGGGGGTCTCGGCGCAGGCCGGGGGTGGCGGGTGGTGCTGGCGCTGATGTGGCGGTGATGGCGGTGATGGCTGGGGGATGCTGCAAGTGGCGGTGGCTGGTGGCGGTGACAGGCAGTGATGGGCGGTGATGGCCAGGGGCTGCTGAGGGGGTTGGCTGGGTAGCGGTCCGGGCCCGGGGTGGTTGTGGGGGTTGTTTTGGGGAGGGTTGGAGTCCTGGGGCCAGGGCTGAGTCCCGGGGGTCGGTAGCGGGTCGTGACAGCATATAACAGAGAATAGTCATCAATTCTAGCAATAAGTCAGAATTATGAGGATGAGCTAGGAGCCGATTGTCAAGCTGCACAAAAATCCAGATCCTCTTGAGCTCAACAAGCGTCATGGTCTTTCCCTGAGCTTTGTACACTGCTAACAAGCTTTGGAAGACGATAAGACGGGCAACTATAACCACCACAAAGCACCTCTCCGCATGCACCTGATCAAATGCACAGTGTCATTGTCCACATCATACTCCATCAGCCCACATGCCTTGAGAAATCCATGGCTAGAGGGATCAAACACATGGTCAAGATCAGCTGAGCCACATTCACTGATATCTCTTTTACAAGTGAAATAGAATCCCTACCCCTGGCAAAGACCTTCCAGAACAAGTCTAGTCTTGCCTGCCCCAGTTGTACTGAACAGCACTCTATGTACCCAGGCAGTCAGCATAACCATCCTTCAAAGCCAAGAAAGCATGACTCACAAATGCTGAAGACCAGATGGTGACTTTCCTTTGAGAAAAATAGTCTCAAGTCTCTTTGCCCATGAAGTCAGCCCTTTGAGGGAAATTGGATTTTCTCTAGAAATTTCCACAAGTTGATGTAGGAGTAGAGATGGTTTATTATCAATAGTCAGAATTCTGAGGTCTTCTAGATGCCCCTCAATGTCAGGATTTGCTGTTGATGAATGCCAAGGGTCAATGAGTTCAATATCTCCAGCAAGTATTTGACAAAGATGCATATGTGCATAGCTCATTGCATCCTGAAATTGCTAGGAACAACCAGTTGGGGTTCTAGCTGTCAAGACTAAGCCCAACTCGAACATTTCTCATCCTAATAAGCATAATTCCAGAGTGAAATGATTAAAACAGACAAGATGTTTCAGACCTTCAAATTTCAGCAATACTTTTATTTCATAGATGTCCTGCTGGAGGTAAGCTTGCATGGTCAAAGTATGTATTTTGATGGCTTTGTAGCATCTACAGTATAGTTCATGGAAACCAATTGAAGACAATCATGGGAATTGTGATTGTTGTCTGGGCCCTGCAAATGATAAGAGTCAGAGTCGGCTGATCAAAATCAACACCCACAGTTGATAATCAAAATCTGGTGAAGTTGATGTTGGTCAGGCAATCCCTTTGATTCCAAGACAACAGACAACTGTAAAACTCCCCAATAAATTATTACTCACAGACAGAATGAGAGTGATTCGAGCCACCTGTTGGGTCTTGAAAAAGATAATATATACATAAAGTGCTCTAGAAAGCTTGTTCTTTTGGGGCATGTGCTTTTCATCAGTGTCTCTTAGTAGAACAAGGCTCTGAGTGCTATGCCATAGGCTCAGATGGTCAGATCTTTGTTAGAGAGTGAGTCCTATACAATACAATTATGTGTAAGTCTGTATCATATGCTAAGTATTTTGTCATCCAATCTGTATAGTAAACTCACCCTCAGTCTTTGCTCAATCAACTGAGGGTGCTAACAGCACTGTGTGGTATATATGTATCTATTTTCCATTGTTCTTTTGGACAAAGGGCAAGTTGGTCAATGCAACCCTGAGTGCTTTGTATTTCTGGGTCTGTGTGCTCCTGGCCCAATGCTCATGGTGAACTTGAATGCTAGATTGCAACAATCTTCACATTGAAGTTGGTTTACATTGTCGCAGTTATAGTAAGTACAAGCAGCAGTTAATGTCAATGAGTCACGTGTTACACATGTTCCCCAACTAAATTCAACTCATTCATTGTGTGACAAGAAAACTCGGTCGGATACACTGCTGAGGCCAAAATGTGTTTCTCTTGGAAACAGTGATGAAGAAAGCTGTCATGCTACTTCCATGTCATTTTTTTGATGGGAAATATTGGTTTGATGGGGCTTTCGCCTTTTTTATTCAATGAATCATACATGGTTATTGTCTTTGTCCTCGCTATACTATATCTGAGATTGATTTATGGACGCTCTGGCAGCTACTATGGCCAGACACCTTTTCAAGTGTGCCGGTTATGCCCCATAGCCACTTTACTACAGTTTGGTTCTGCTGGTGTTCATACAGCCCTTGATTTAAACCTCCAATTCTGTATGGTTATCATGCTGTCCCCTCCATTTTGACAGTTGCGCTCGTCAAGGTGTGCCGGATGGTGATCTGACAGGTCCCACTGACACTAAACCTCCCCACACCTGGAGCCGGTGTACTAATCGCACTCTTGTATGGAATGGCAGGATTGCCAAACCAATCTACCGACCCCACCCCCTCAGTATTTCTTGGTACAGTAGACTTTCAACTACCACTTGCACTGTTTTGCTGATCCAAACCTGAGTCCCACCATTCTTATGGTTGACAAGATGATCCAAGCTGCCAAGCTACTTGCTGATACGTTGGTTTCACATGATCGTCTCCAGCCCTCCCTATTTTTCCAGATGCAAGGCTCCTGGACCTTTTTCTGATCTGGAAGGAGCATAGGATGCCTTGATCTCATCACAAGGAGTAACTTTGGTGTTCCCGATGGGTGTCATATGACTTCCAAAGTCGTACTCCCAGGAAGGTGGCTCCCAATTGGCATTGAAATTCCCACATGGTGTCTAAGGTGTTTTCTACATAGGCACTGTTTGAACTTGCACCCTCCCCCCTTGCAGGTGCATGTGCCTCCACTCAGAACCATGGTGGTGCCAACTGAGCCACCGTGGCCTCAATGGGAAATATATAAGCAACTTCTTGTAGTAAAAGTCAGAAAATTATATACATTCATCCAAACCGTTTCCTGCAATAATAAAATAGTGGTTTTTGCTCAGACAATTTGGAGGCAGATAAACCAAATTCAATTCAAACAATAAAACTAATTGCCAAAGAGACTACCAAAGTCAAGCCCAAGCTCCTGAGCCTAAGATGTCCACATGCTGGGGACTCTGTGTCATGGCAAGCTGCTTGCTTGCCTGATGTCCCAAAATATTCCCTCTTTTATAGTCTCTAGCGGCATGCATGGACCAGGTGTGGTTTGTGTGATTATTCCACTTCCTGGCATACCTGGGGGTGCCAACGCCACCTTGGCGTGTCAAACCATCCCAGAGGAATGATTTAGCCTTATTCCAGCTAATACCATCCCTCCAGCCTTGTTCTGGCTGCTTGGTCCTTCCCTCATACTTTGTCCCTCTGTCACTATGGTCAGCAGGGGTGGAAGATGCCATGGTGCAAGTGTAGGGCCCAGGTGGTGGACAAGGAGTGGATGGTCGAGGTAAGAGTGTGTAAGTTGATTTGGTCAAAGGTTTGATTAACTGATTGATTAATTGATTGATTAATTGATTTGATCAGTGATGTCCAAGATTTAATTAGCACAGCCACCTTCCAGACATCAGCAGGTCGCCATCAGGATCTGATGATCAGATTGGCATAGCCACTGCTCTGGAAGTCAACGGCCCATCATGATCTGTACAGTTTTTGGCTCTATCCTAACGACTTGCAGTTTTTGGTCTTATGTCAGGTTTTCAAACTTTCTTTCCTTCTTTTTCAGCTGTCTTACTCTGCAACAGCCATATCAACATCAAATCTGGTCCAAAAGACTTGTCTGGAAACAAGAATGGAGCATTTACTCTAAACTTTAACCACTGAAGATCATCTGAGAGATTGGTAGATGTGCAACAAAGAATATTTGATGGTGAGGAAGTGCCTTTGATCACATGTCCATAAGACTTGTCCACCTTATTGTCAAATGGAAAGACAACTTTAGTGACTCTGAACTCTTGATTAGAGTCAATCCAACAAGACACAAGTATTGCCTTTTTGTTCTCAAGCCGGTCTGGTTGTTCAAGCTTGCGAGCAAATCTGAAGAACTTGGAGAGTGGCATGAAATTTTGGAAGATATGTGCAAGACATATAGCTGTATATTGTTCCAAGCCATTATGATCCAGCAAATTCTGGTTGATATGCTGCAAGAAATAATGGTGCCTCAAAGACCAGTAAGAACTTATCCATATATTGCATGCAAAACCACACTTGACCAGTTTGATATCGACTAAACCCTCACCACTGATCTCAAAGTCAGTGCATCCATGCAATAGATGATGGTTCACCAGTCCTTGAATTGATGTAATCAGAGCATTCTGGGTTTGATCATACAAAGCAGCAGCTGTAGAAACAGGTTTGAAAATTTGATGAAGTTAAAATCAAAGTTGTTCACCTTTTTTGAAGTTAAAAGGAGCTGGCAGTTCCATTGATGCAGGCATTGGATCCTTCATTAGTTCCCATTGTGTTCCATTGGTTGGAGAGAATTTTGTCATGTCTCGGATATAGGATGTAAAAAGTCTGTGACAGTATTGGAAATTGTGGCAAATGAGGTATTGGACATATGACGTGACAAGTCATGGTCTGTGTCAAGAATTAGCAACATGACAAAACTTGCATTGAACAGATTAAGACAATATACCACCCAAAAAGCCAATATCTAGCACACCTCATCAGTTTGAATACAGTGATGGGAGGTAATAATCTAGATACTCATTAATCTGTTCATCTTTGTAGATGAATGGACCAGTTCCATTGATGGCACAGTCTACATGACCATTAAATTTCCCGATGGTTGAAGAAACAGCATCCCGTATATGGTGTAGATTTAAGGATGTTCCTGTAATCACAAAATGCATCACTATTGACCAAATCTTCAACAATGCCTGCAAGGCATATCACGCTTCTGTTCTTGTTGGGCCACCACAGAAAGCATTTGGAAATACTTGAGCAGCACTTTGAACTTCATCTATGACACAGAATATAATAGTAGCCTGACAATTCTCAGACAGTAATAATTTGTTACAAGAAGTTAAGGTCTCCAGAAACAATATACATTCTTGCAGCATTCTGTAGCTGCGAGAAGGGAGTTGAGCGTCCTTTGGCATATAACAGAGAAGAGTATTCAGCTCCAGTAATAGATCAGGACACTTGAAATCTGCTAGGAGCCAACTGTCAAGCTGCATGAAAAGCCACATCCTCTTGAGCTCAGCAAGTGTAACTGACTGCCCCAGAGCTTCATATGCTGTTAACACACATTGAAAAACCAAGAGATGTGCAACTAAAACTGCTATGAAACACCTCTCTGCCTGTGCCTTGTTGTTTTTGAATATGGTTTTATTGTTATCTGGATATTTGATGAGCCCACATGCTCTTAAATATCCATGACCAGCTGAATTAAGCACAATGTCAAGGTCAGCTGTCATGACTCACAAATGTTAGAGAGCATATGCTGACTCTCCTTTCAAAAAATGTTCTCAAGTCTCTCTACTTGTGACTTTGGCTCTTCAAGGTAAATTGAACCTTTTGAAGTTTCTCCAAGCCAATGTAGGAGTATGATCAATTGTTGGAATTTTGAGATTGCTAAGATGTTTTGCAATGTCAGGGCTTGCTGTAGCTGAGCACCAGGGCTGAATGAGCTCAACATCCCTGCTAAGGATTTAGCATAAGTGGATATATATAGTGTATTGTAATCTTGAATTGCTCAGAACGGCATTGACAAGGTGGCACTGTCAAGATTGAGCCAAGCATGTATGTTTCTTTATCTAGTAAAATGTTTTCAATGAGGTGCTGAACAACAATAACAAACAAGAGAGGATATGGACCTAACTAGGTATTTTGTCAGTGTCTGGTAGATGTAAGTAAAAGTAGTGGTACGTACCTTCAGAGCATGTAAATAGACTGAGGGTACTACAAAGATATTCTAAGATATATATACTATTGGTAACAAAGGAACAAAGTGGTCCAGTGGACAGTGTGATGTTCAGTCATGGTACTCTTCACATTGTCACAATGATGTTGTCCCAACACAATGAGCCAACTCACATTGAGAGAAAAAGAAAATATAAAATTACTGGGTTAAAAGGAGGAGAGCTTGGTTAGCCATTCCCATGTATTTGATATTTTTTTTTGTAAATAGTGACAGAGTATGGCTATCCGCTAAATGCATTGAGGACATTGAGCACAGAAATAAAGAAGGAATGTCACTGAACATAAAAAATAGTCTCAGTCCATCTGCATGCGCTGATAAGACCCAGATTGTGTCAAAAGGAGTACTGATATAATTTTGGGCACAGGCTTGTGAACTAGTGGCTAGCATGCCCCTATGGCCTACCTGGTGCCTGTCTCAAGGGCTAGGGTTTGAAACCCTGAACAAGCACTTATTGTATCTTGCTATTGTTTTTCTAATTATTTTACCTTATTTTTTTGACCACCAAGGATTTACTGGTATTACCACTGCACCCTGGCAACCACCATCATTTGATGACACTGACAGTTGGGTGATTTTATGCATACTTTTTGAAATCTTGACATGACAGACAGCTTGATTGGCGCCACTAGGCGTCATCAAGGTCTGATTGACATTTTTTTATATAAAAGATTGTTGGTTAGTATTTACTTATTAAGTTTGCTGCTTTGGCAACTGTTATGAACTGCTACCAGCCTCTGGGACTCCAACCTCCCCAAACCAACCTCCACAACCATCCCAGGCCTGGACCACTACCTGACCAGCCACCTCAGCAGCCTCCAGCCATCACTGCCCATCCACTGCCACCTCTGGCATCCCTCCAGCCATCACCACCCACAATCACTATATCAGCACCAGCCCTGGCCATCTCTGACGTTTCTCCAACTGCAGCCACCACATCAGCACCAGCGCTCCTCCTGACCCATACCAAGGCCTCCATCGCGCATCATGACCATGCATTACTGCTGGTCTGACCTTCGCATGTCACACCCCACTCCTGCTTGCCTGCTTGCCATTCCATGCCTTTGTGCTCTGAAAGCAAGACCTTTTCAAGAGCTTCCTTTGTGCCACACAACATGCACCAACCTCTGCCGCCACCTTGCATGATCCCTGGGCTTTATCTCAAGCCCTGGTGCCACGGTGGGTGCACTGGCAACACCAGCACTGACTGAGCAGGTCACTGGGACACCACAATATCTTGCACCACTTGTGATGGCCCCGCTGCAGAGGACAACAACCCTAAACAACATGATATGAGTAAGTGTACTGGAATAAAGAACGACTAACTCACAGCCACGCCTCACCTCAACCTGACAATAAGCCTGGCAATGCTCAAAGGCTGCCCAGCACTCTTTGTAAGCCACCCAGGCACTGCTACTCTTGTTTGAAGGGCGAGGAGTTGGTGACGAGGACAAGAACAACATGAAGGAAGAGTGGTTAAAAAATTGGCAAAGTTTTTTTTTTCCCTTTTAATTGTGTATAAGACTTCTTGATGGCCACCAAACTTTGACGCCAGAAGCAACACAGCCACCCACAACTTCTATGCATTGATAAGACCCAGGTTGTATCAAAAGGCATACTGATGTTTTGACTGGCACAGCAGTGTGAATTAGTAGTTAGCGTGACCTCTGGTTTATTTGGTGTCCTCCCAAAAGGCTGAGGGTTTGAACCCTGGAACAAACACTTAGCATATTTTTCATCATTATTTTTTGATTTATTTTACCTTACCTTTTTGACCCTGAAGTTTCACCGGCCTTGCCGCTGCATCCTGGTAACCACTATCATTTCACAACGCTGACATTTTAGTGATTTCATACCTACTTTTTAGCATTTTGACATGATAGACAGCTTGACTGGCGCTGCTAGGCATCACTAAGGTCTGATGGACATTTTCCTATATAAAAGATTGTTGGCTATTATTTACTTACTAGTTCACCGCTTTGGCAATCCAAGGGTTGCCAATGGCGACTTTGCTTACAATTTATTATATATACTGTACTTATATCCTGCAAATAACAAGTTACCTTCACCCTCTATCTCTTATGCCTGGGCTTCAGAGCTCAATTTTGCCCTTCTTAAGCTTACTTTATGCCAGAGCACTATTGTACAGTGCTTTGTTTTGCCACTGAAAGTACACCAGTGTCCTAGCCCTCTGCATGCTTTGCAACTACGGCAGGCATCTCACACTTGGCAACTACACTAAGCACCACCTTAACACTTCCTTACCACTGTCCTCTGCTAACTCGTCTTCTGGGACCCTGCTCAGCTCACCTCCACTAGCAAGCCCGACACTATTAGCCTTGTGATTGCCTACCCAGACACTACTAGGAACAATTTTGGGCATCATCAGCATCTTGAGGGTCTTGATGCTGAATTGAGGGGTGATATCATGACCCGCTACTGACCTCCAGGACTTAGCCCCAGCCCCAGGACTTCAACCTCCTCAAACTGACCTCCACAACCGTCCTGGGCCTGGACCACTACCTGACTAGCCACCTCAGCAGCCCCTGGCCATCACTGCCACCAGCCACCACCACTTCCAGCATCCCTCCAGCCATCACCATCCACAACTGCCACATCAGTGCTGGCCATGGCCATCTCCAATGCTTTTTCAACTGCAGCCACCACATCAGCGCTAGTGCCAGCAACTCCTGGTGCTCCCTCCAGCCCATGCCAAGGCCCCCATCATGCATCACAACCACACATCACTGCCGGTTTGACCTCTGCACGCTATGCCCTACTCCTGCTCACCTTCTTGCCATTTTATGCCTCCACGCTCCTAAAGTAAGACCTTCCTTTTAAGAGCTTCCTTTGTGCTGCACAACATGCACCAACCTCTGCTGCTGCCTTGCACAATTCCTGGGCTTCATCTCAAGCTCCAGTGCTATGACTCGTCACCGGAACTTAGACCTGAGCCCTGGAGCCTACTTACTATACAGTATCTAAGTTTCAGAGTAGCAACTAGTACTCTAGTCTTGATATTGCTGTACTTTTTGTCTCTAGTTTTGTGTTTCATCTCTGTCTCTTAGTCTTGCATGTCCTAGTTTCTCTTTTTCAACTCTATCTCATTTCCGTATTGTACTTGTCTTGTATCGCCTCATTTCTCTTTGTCTCTACTTGTCTCATATTCTGAATCTATCTCTGCTTCATCTCTTTTCCCCTGCCTCAAGTCTCTAAGTTCCTTCTCTACTCTCTTGTCTCTTGCCTTCATTTTGACTTGTTCTGTTTCCTCTTTCCTCTATCTTGTCTTGACTCTCCCCTTTTTTTGGCTTGCTTAGATCTCTGCATCTCCTGCCTGTGACCTAAGGACTCACCAAGTCCCCGCACCTGCCCCAGCCCTTTATTTGTTAGCTCCAGGACTCACTCATGAACCAGCACTTGTTTTGTCCTCTTTCCTTGCATCCCCAGGACTCATGCCTACCCCAGCACTCATCTTCCACCCCCTTCTCTCATTCTCAGCACTCACATCCCTACCTTGGCATGACTGGTGATCTCTCACTTGACTTCGCTTGTATCCCCAGTCCCACCCTGGTCTCTTACACCCCATGCTCTTGACAGTACGTTGCGTTTGTGGACAACATGTGCGCCACATAAGGATTTGCCCATTGGACTGAGCCTCCATGGTTAGTGGAACCTGACAGCAACCTTTGGTCGCCAATGGTGACTTTGCTTACTACTTATTATATATACTGTACTTATACACTGCAAATAACAAGTTACCTTCACTTCCCATCTCTTACGCTTGGGCTTCAGAGCTCAGTTTAGCTTGTCTTAAGTCTACTCAATGCAAGGTGCTGTCTTAGCACTTTGTTTCACCACTGAGAGTACACCAGTGCTCCAGTCTTACTACATGCCTTGCATGTACAACAGGTCTCTAGCACTTGGCAATTACACTAAGCACCAATCCTCACACTTTCTTACTGCTGTCCTTTGCTAACTCATTTTCTGGAACACTGCCTGGTTCTTCCTCACTTAGTGAGCCTGACACTAATCCCTTTTGCCAAGTGACTGCTTACCCAGACACCACTTGGTACAATTTTGGGCATCATCAGCGCAAGGGCGGGTTCAAAACCAGGAGAAAATTACTGCTTAGCAATAACATCAGTGTAAATACACCAAATCACCATTCAATAAGAACGGACCTAACAATCAGGTTATCAGTCAATTGTCTTGCTCCATCGGCTTATGCAAGGGCATGGAGAACAACTTGGTGTTTTTGTATATAACATTGAAAAGCATCAAAATACCAGTGGCCAGTAGCTTGGATTATCATAGATGCTGTGCCAATATCAGCAAGGAAAGTAGCCCCTCCAGCATGTAAGGATTGACCAGCAATGGTGGAGGGGAAAGAATAGTGCAGATGTTGTATGAAAAAAGACTGAGTTGGAATTGTCCCTCTTCCTGAAGCCATAGTTCATGGCATAGGGGAAACTTTTGCAGACGACTGTTCTGTTGGAAACTGAACATGTGGAACCTGAGTAAACACAGATACAGTAAGTATCTGATCCTCAGTCCATGTTATAACAACTGTATTCTGTACCTAAGTAAACACAGATACAATAAGTATCTGATCTACAGTACAGTTAGTTCAATTGTACTGAAGTCCATAAGCAGTTCAAACTCACTCTCAGTCCATGTTATAACAACTGAGGGTGTTGTCTGTAATTGTGTCTCATATATATGTATCTAGTTCTGCTTTGTCCATATGGGTGTGATAAGTGTGATGATGTGTGTAAGGTTAATGTCATCTCTTTGATTGAGCGCTTATGGTGCTTTGGCCATATGCTGTGGCCACAGATCTCAACACTCCTCCTCACCATAAGTGCTTCTCCTCCTTGCACAGAATTCTCAATCATTATAGACCCATTATCTCTTGTAGTTTAGTGGATCTTGGAGCTGGTAGCGCTTTTGTAAAGGCATTGATTACATTATCTTTAGTGTTGATGTATTGTAGCTTGATTTCCTGGGATGTGACTTGTTCACAGAGAAAATGGTCTTTTATGTCCATGTGTTTCACTTGTGCATGAAGAAGGAGATCCTCTGATAAGTTGATTGCTGAGTTGTTATTGCATAAAATTGTAGTCGTGCCATTCATGGGATGTCCCAAAGCTTCCGATATCATATGCAGCCATATACATTCTTGTGCTGCCTTGAATGCTGTAATGTACTCTGCTTCACAAGATGATGCTATGACTGTCTTTTGTTTCCTCATAGACCAAGATATTAGCCCAGATCTCATTGACCATGCATAGCCTCCTGCACTTTGTCATGTGTCTAGGCAGTGTTATGAGACATTCCACCAAGCCACAGTGGCTTAGTGGAATGTCTCCTAACATAAAGTAAACCTAACCCATCTGGCCAGTGGATACCTCCCTCTGTCCTAGAATTTCAGGGTCGGTAGCCATGTGCCAGTGATGTTTCTCCCAACTATTTATGACTCTAGGGCTCAAAGGCTTGAAAGCCAGGATATTGCCACTATGAGGGATTGATCTGCTGCCATCTGAGTCTAGTTAAGTTTACTTTATGTTAGGAGACATTCCACCAAATCACTGTGGCTTGGTGGAATGTCTCCTAACATGTTCCAGTAACATACAAATTGATGTTGAGGATCAGAGTAATGATGTGTCTTGTGGATGTTAACAATTTTGTCTTGAAACAAGGCATCAGCTTTGTGGGTGGGTAGAAAGAATGAGTAATCATTGTTGGAGATTTTGACTGAACATGCACTTGTGGTTTTGCAGTAGTCATGGAGGTGTATGTCATCTGGGTTTGCCATCTCCCCAAGTCAGAGTAGATCATGAAAACTCATGGTCAACATTGCGATGAAAAGAAGATTATCATGTGTTGTATTGGAACCATAGTGATTAATAACTCTTACAATGTCTTCTCATGTGAGGGCATGTTTTCTGACTGTTTTCTGACTATTGCAGAGGCAAAACAATTTTTAGATCCAGCAAGGATCTTCTTTACCAAGGCTGTGTCACGACCCACTACCAACCCCCAAGACTCAGCCCCGGCCCCAGGACTCCAGCACTCCCAAAACCACCCCCACAACCGCCCCGGGCCCGGACCGCTACCCAGCCAACTCCCCCGGCCATCACCGGCCATCACCGCCTGTCAACGCCACAGCCACCACCACTCGTGGCACCCCCTGGCCATCACCGCCGTGGCTGCCACATCAGCGCCAGGTCTCGGCTATCACATCACACCAGCACCAGCACCACCTGTCACCCCTGACCCACGCCGAGACCCCCATCACGCATCATGATCGTGCATCACTGCCGCCGACCTCCGCACACCACACCCCGCTCCCGCTCCCTCCTCACCGCACCACCACCGCGTGTCTCTGCATTCCCAGTGCGAGACCTCCGCACCGTGCGACATGTCTTAACCTTGCCCCGTCCCGTGCGGCCCCCGGTCTCATCCCAAGCCCCGGCGCTGCGACCCGCTGCTGGAACCCGGGCCTGACCCCCGGGCCATACATACTACATAGTATATAAGGCGCAGAGTAGTAAGTAGGTACTCTAGTCTTGATATTACCATAACCCCATCTTGTCTGTTGTGTTCTCGTCTCTGTTTCGTCTCTCGCGTGTCCCGGTTTCATTATCTTTTACTTGCTCCTTTTCTCGTACTCGTCTCGTTTCGACTCTCTATCTTGTCTCCACTCGTCTTGTACTCTTAATCCATTCTCGTTGTCCTCTCTTCTCTTTTCCACTCTAAGTTCTCTCGACTCTTTGTTCCCGGCTCTCTCCTCTTCGACTTAATCGTTTCCTTTCCCCGCTATCTTATCTCAACTCTTTCCCCTTTTGGCTATTCGACTTCTCTGGCTCTGCTTCTATCCCCAGGACTTGCTAAGTCCCCACGTCTGGTTTTCTCTCAATCCCCGGGACTCGCTCGCCCACCGGCGCTCGCTTGTCTCACTCTCTGGCATCCCCGGGACTCACGCCAACCCCCGGCGCTTGTCCTTCACCCTCCCCGGCACTCGTCTCACCCACCGGCGCTACCGGCACTCTTCTACGCACCACCCTCCGCCCCGCTTCGGTCTCTTATGCCTCGTGCTCCTCCCAGTGCTCTGTGTTTGTACATGGTGAATAGCCATAAGGTGGATTTGCCCAGTAGACTGAGCCCCCGTGGTCAGCGGAACCTGACAGGCTGAGCCCCTTTCCTTGTACATGCCTGGGAAGTAGACTTTGAGTAGGTTGCATATGCCAGAGAGGTAAACAGAGATGGAATTGGGCTCAATGTGGTGGAACATGTAAGCAATACAAAGCAAAAGTGTGTCAATGGTGGGTTTTGCATGAAGATGGTAAAGTCTGGAGAAATTGAGATAGGAATTGAATCTGGACACATAAGATTAAAAAGTTGCATTGCCAATGCCATAATCAAGGGCAATAAAATGTTTTCTGATCAAACGTTCTTTTGACCAGGCAATATGGTGTGGTTGCCTGGGTTTAATGATTGGTGTTATCATTTTTTGATTGCCCCCAGTGGATCTCAAGGGGGTGAAAAATCAAAGATAGTGATTGTGGGATGAATGGATCTGATGTCTTCAAAATGCCATCTTAACAGGAGATCTGCAACAACGTTGTTTGAACCTGATATGTGTAGGACTTTTGAGTGATGACCCTTTTCTAAGAGGAATATTGACAGCAAATTTAAGGAGTGGGTTGTAAAGAGGTTGTGCATGGAGTGAATTAAAAATGTTGACTGTATTTGTATTGTCCATGTAAATAACTATGTTTAGTGCTCTGGAGGAGTTGGCACCAACATGATGTAAGGCACAAACCACTGTTAAAGCTTCCAAAGAGAAAATAAGTTCTGGTGGTGTTTCTGGGCTAACAGGGCAAAAGAAGCCTTTCAAACATTTTGGGTACCAAAAACCTAAACCAGTCAAACACACATCACATTTAATGATGAAATTAGCATCTCTAGCTTCCTAAGCCATTGCATGTAAAAGCAGAACTCCTGATTCTTTTTCAAGGTGGTTTGCAGCCCAAAGAAGGTCAGCATGTATAGCTGTGCTACACCAGATTCTTGCATTTGGGTTGTCAGGAACAGAGTTTTGGTTTTGAGTAGACATTTGACAAATGTGCAAGCAGAGAAAAAACATTTAGGCCTCAATTTACCCAACCTGCTAGTCATTGCCATTCTCTTTTAGTATGATGTGTTGATTTTCTTTTTCTGTAAGATGCAAAATAGCAGATCTTGTTCAGAAGGTCATTTTTAGATTCAGATGGGAGTGTCATCATCATTTTGTTTGAGTCAACTGAAAAACCAGTGATGGTTAGTGGAGATACAAGAATCTGTTTTTTCTCTTTGTGGGGTATGCCAAAATCATCCCAAAGTCATAGGAGGTTAACTTAACTTCTTGGCATCCATCTTCCATATGGTTTGTAGAGGAGTTTGTCATCTTCATTGTCAATACCAAAAGTGTCATCATTGAAGCAAAATAGGTCTGATACCTTGTACAAGTCCTTTGCAGACCAGGTAACTAGGCTATTAACAGAACCCCAGCAGTTCAAAGATGCTCTGCCTCTGAAACAATTGCATTGGTCAATATGGCAGGCATTTTCAATGGTTATGATCTGTTTAATCTGCCAATGTGGGTGCATTGGAATGAGGCAATAGGCATTTATCACATCAGATTTCCACAAAGTAAGTGGCTTATTTGTTCTTCAATGCAGTGCAAGTAATAGATCACCCAAGTGCCTCATGTTCTCTATTGGAAATCCTGAGATGTCATCATATTTTATCATGGAGTTCAAAGAGTGTATTCCAGCAAATTGGTTCATGACTAGTCGCAGGTCTGAGGATCTGGGCTTTGGAACAACATGGATCAGTGAACTATACATTCCATCAAACAATTGACTGCCAAAGTCAGGGGAGAATTGTTCCACTTGACTTCAATATCATGCTGCACTGATGAGACATTAGCTTCATTAGGATTGTCAGGTGTCCCAAGTGACATATCACATGTCAAGGGATACACAAAAGGTTCTGTGTCAGTGAAAGGCCAGAAACCCTCTTCAAGGCTTTTAAAGACTGGATTAACAAAGGGTTGGTTGGGATGAAGTCTAACTAGGTGTTGTAACACATCAACACAGATGGGTGTAACTATTTCAAAGAGTTTTCATGATTTCAAATTGTAGTGCACACTCAAGTTTTTTTCAAGTTCATCTTTTGGAGGTGACAGTAAGGGTTTTGCTGTGAGAGACCATTGGAGTAGCATTGGAGGTAGCTCATGATGTGTCATAGTAATTGAAATAGAGGTATTTTGGGATGTTTCCTTTTAGGACCTCAATTTGCAATGTTTTGTGAGCACTCTGTTTTCCTATGGCTTCCTCCACACTTCCAACAGACATGTCTCCAGAAACATTTACTGGAGTCAATTGGGCACCTGAGGTTTGTATTCCATCTTTTACAGACAGGTTGACTGGTCCCTGATGAATTTCCAGCTGATCAATTGATGGTTGACTTTCCCCCAACTTTCTGCATTGATCCACAGTGACTGATGCCTCCTGTGTTCAGTATGGCATCTCTAAGATCATCAAACATTCCTCAGTTAGTGAGCATTCTGATGCCTGCTCCGCCTCTTGCTTGTACAGCCTTTTCAAATTTGATGATGCAGGCATGTAGTCCTGTAGGTTTTGCAGAGAAGAGCCCAATGATGTACCTGAAGTGACTAGCCCATCCTTCTTGTCTATTTGGCCAGGCAAAATCAAGTGCCTCTCCATAGAGGTTTGCTGAAACTGTCCACTGTCTGAGATCTTTGACTTTTTGAGCTGGATCAGTGAAACCAAGGATGACTTCACAATCTCTGATATACTCTTGATTCTCTTGAGGAGCCCCAATATGGTGGATGGCAGAATAGAAGGAATCAAAGTCAGTGAGTTCTCCTTTAAACAACTTGTCCCATTCAGTGGATGGGAAGTTGCAGGAAGCTCTTCTGGACATGATAACATGGCATTTGGCAGCTGTTGGTTTTTCAAGGTAGAATTGTAGGAGTTTTTGGTTCTCAATGCATTGTGGGTCTTCATTCTCTCAAGCCAGTTTCTCTTCTTCATACCAAGGGAAGTTACTCTCTTCAACTTTCCACTTCTTAGCTTTTGGCTCACCTCTGTCAAGGTCAGAGCCTTCATACTCATCTGCAGAAATGCTTTGTTCTCTTTTGATATCTGATCCTTCATGGACAAAATGGTCTCTCTGTCTTGAGATCTCTTCTCCTCTCTCTTGCCTAATGCTATTGGGTCCAAGGTCATCTTGTCCAGTAGGGTGATCTTTGTCCCTTTGTTGCTCAAATTGTTCACACTGTTTTTTTTGCCTTTACATGCTGGGTGGTGTGTTTCCTCTGCATTCTCTCCTTTTTTTTTGGTGGTGTCAAGTAACCTGATTTAGTTGGTGAGAGCTTGTTGAGCAAAGTTGCATCCAAAATCTGACTTCTGTATGCCTTTGACAAGGTCTGCAATAGATTTGACTTTACTTTGTCATCCTTGTCTGAATTCATTGATGATTTTCTCAAGCTCATCAAGGACTTGTTTCTCCTTTTTGAACAGTCGAGCCACTTCTGGGGTAAAGGCTCCTAGATGTTCCATGAGGCTATGTCAAGGATTGAGTCTGTCTTTCAATGGAATTTTTGATAGACTCTCCAGAGAAGGTTTGCAAGGCGGCCTCCAAGGGCTCACCCTCTCAAGTCAATCCAGCAGTTGTGCACTGAGGAGAGGTATAGACATTGCATCATCTATGCAGACTCATGTGTATTGAGGTTAACAATTGTGAAGCCAAGGAGATGGAAAAAAAATACACCAAGTCATGATACTAGAAACATTGAAATTTTATCGTAAGATAAGAAGTGATTTTGTAAGACTCACATAGGAAGCAAGCATTGAGATTGGGAACCCTCCAATGTCTTGACTAGCTCCCTGGTAAGTGAAACACGTGATCTTGCAACTTAGGGCACATTGGTCTTGTAAAAACTACGTTTTAACCTGATAAATTCTATGTTTGAGTGTACAGTCACACTACCCCACTTCCTAGCTCATGCAGTAGTTTGCCTGTGGATAAATTCAATCCATTCATTGAAAACTCAGGGTACCTTATAGACAGACAGAAAACACAAAGAGTACAAAAGATGACATAAATCACGGCCAGCCATAAACAGCACCTCTTCCACCACAATGTCTGTGCTCCTTCTTGATGACAAACATTGCATTTTGCATGGTAATTCAAGTCCAAGTATCCTCCTCCTCCAGGGCAGCCATTGGTGTGGTGGCCTTTTTTGTTGACATGTACAGGCATGCCCAGAAACTGGTTGATGCAGTAGCCATGGGCATTGTTGTCAATACCAGCAAAGTCACAGTGGTTCTACTCACATTGGGCAAGGTAGCTGTAGCAATAGCCAAAGTGGCACTCACCATTGGCAGGGCAGCAACCTTGGGCTTTGTGAGCATTGCAATGGTGGCAGCATTAGACATGTTCATCCATGCATACCACTCACCGAGCCCCACAGCCTGTGTTGCAACAGCATTGGACATCTGAGTGCAATGAGCACCATGAACACTGCTATAACAACCTGTTAATGCTGAGGCATGACACTGTAAGTGGTCAGAGATATATCACATTTGCTTTGTCTCAATTTTACTAATTCACATACATTGTTACTGAGGACAATGAATGATAGGTATTTATATATTTCTCATGATATGGACAAGCACCCTCAGTCATTTATTGTAAGGGCAACCTCCAAGAGTTGCAGCTGAATCACACAACTAGCAGGGGAAAATCTGAAGTTATATTAGACATGATAATCAACAATAAAATAGTAACTAATCACCTAGCAGAGGGAAATTCAAAGAGAACAAGTTTAAGGATCCCCACTGCTTGGTGTGGTGCATCAGCGGGTGGCAGAGGCATGAGAACAACTGTACAGGTGACAGGAGCTAACCTTAACCTTAGATAATGCTCAAAGCTAACCTTAACCTTAGATAATGCTCAAACAGGGAGTGTGGGAAGTTCTATGAGTTTCCTAAAAAGGAAACAACCTTGGGAGATTTCTGAGGGTCTAGAATGAGCCCCGGGGGTCTGGAGTGAGCCTCAGGGGTCCTGAAGAGTAATGTAGAAGGTGGGCTGGGGCATAGTGAAATGCCAAAAATGAAAGTCCCCTGACAACTATGAGGTTGCAATTTGGACATGTCAACAGCAAAAAGTTGTTCAAAACTTGGCCATATATAGTTAGTTACAATTGATCAAGGCAGTAGTATCTTAGTTGCCAAAGAAGAACAAGTGATAAAAGTTAGTTTGAACTTATATCAAACTCATCATAGATAAGTCAAAATAAAAGTTGTCAATTGACAAAAATATGTTTGTCTTCAACTGAAATATTTATATTCTCAATGAGAATCTTAATTAATCATCTCATTTTGCAAGCTATACAACATTGATATTAAGGAAAGCAAATGATCATCTAAACAGAAGAACACAACACAGCTGAGAATTGAACTCTTGACCTTGGTTGAGCAGTCACATGATGTTCAAATATGGTACTTTAGACTAATAGACCAACATGGCCACTAGAATATATGTGTCAGGGGACTTTCATTTTTGATCTACACTGACTTCTCCTTGAGGCACTTCCCTACATTCCAGCCCACCTCCTGTGTTACTCCCTAGGACTCCTGAAGCTTGGACTAGACCTCTGGTGATCCCTAGAGGTCATTTCCTTTTTAAGAAACTTCCAGAACTTCCTGCACTTCCCTTTTGAGTGTTATCCAAGTTAGCTTTGGTCACCTGTACAGTTGTTCTCATGCCTGCGCTGCCCACTGATGTGCCGCACCAAGCAGCAGGGATCCTTAGACTTGTTTTCTTTGGATTCCTCTCTGCTAGATGATTAGTTACTATTGTATTACCATTTTGAATGACATTGACCCTTAAGCCCAGACATGTTTCATGAAGAAAATTTCACTGACACACATGTAGTAGTCTTCTACTCTTGAGCAAGGAAAATGTCTAGTTTACCTTATGCTGGAATATTCAAATTTGTGTTCTGTTAAGAATATATGGTTATTTTACAGTCAAGGTACATTGGTCAAAGAATCAATTCACATGATAAGTTAAGCTTAGAAAATTATTTAAAAACATTCTGAAATGTGTTTAATCATGCTCAAGTCAGATGGTATCATTTTGGCATTAGTGTTATATGGCCTGTGTCAGGTTCTACTGACCATGGAGGCTCAGTACACTGGGCAAATCCTTACATGGCGTGTACAATGCCCACAAACACAGCAGTACCGTCGAGAGCACAGGGTGTAGGAGACCAGGACGGGCCCAGAGATGCAAGCAGTGGTGGAGCAAAGGATTACCAGTTACACTGGGGCAGGAATGCAAGTGCTGGGGATGAGGAAAGGGGGTGGAAGACAAGTGCCAGGTTAGGCATGAGTCCTGAGGATGCAAGAGGGAAGGTGGAAGCGAGTGCTAGTGCACAAGTGAGTCCTGGGGCTGATGAATAGATAGCCAGAGCAAGTAAGGGGACTTAGTGAGTCCCAAGATCAAAGGCAGGAGGCACAAAGATCTAAGCAAGCCAAAAGAGGAAAGAGTCAAGATAAGATAGAGGAAGGGGAAATGGAACAAGTCAAGACAAAGGCAAGAGATGAGACAGTAGAGATGAGACTTAGAAACTTGAGGCAAAAGAAGAGAGATGAAGCAGAGATAGACTGAGAATATGAGACAAGTAAGACAAGTGGAAACAATACGATACGAGATGAGTACGGTACAAAAGAAAAGTAAGTTAGAAAAATGAAGTCCAGGGCATATATACTGTATGGTACATAGGCTCTGGGGTTCAGGTCCAAGTCTCAGTGACAATCACAGCACCAGGGCTTGAGGTGCAGCCTGGGGATTGTTCAAGGCAGCGGCGGTAAATGATGCATGTCATGTGGTGCAAAGGAAGCTCTTCAAAGAAAGGTCTTGCTTTGGGAGTGCAGAGGCATGGAATGACAGCAAGGCCAGGAGGCAAGCAGGAGAGGGGCATGGCATGCAGAAGTTGGACCAGCAGTGATGTGTGGTTGTGATGCATGATGGGCATCTCAGTCGTAGCTGGGGAGGCCTTGGCATGGACTGGGGGAAGCGCCGGTGCTGATGTGGTGGCTGCAGTTGGAGGAAGCGCTGGGGATAGCTGGGGTCAGCACTGATGTGGTGGTCTTGGGTGGTGATGGTTGGTGGGTGCCGGGGATGGTGGTGGCTGGTGGCATTGATGGGCGGTGATGGCCAGGGCTGCCAAGGTGGCTGGTTGGGTAGCAGTCCAGGTCTAAAATGGTCATGGGGGTCAATTTGGGGAGGTTGGAGTCCCAGGGCCAGGGCTAAGTGCCAGGGGTTGGTAGCAGGTTGTGACAGCCAGTGTCAACCACGGGGCTCAGTCTCCTGGGCAAGTACTCTATATGGTGATCACTGTGTCCACAGATGCAGAGTACTGGTGGAAGTGCAAGGCATAGGAGATCAAAGCGGGGTGGGAGAGGTGTGTAGGGGAGTGCCAGTAACGCCAGAAGAGGGGGCGAGTGCCAGGGTGGGTGGAGGACAAGTGCTGGGGGTAGTCATGAGTCCCAGGGATACAGGAGGGCAGAACAAGCAAGCGCCAGTGCACAAGTGAGTCCCAGGGTTCAAGGAAATGGCAAGTGTGGGGACTTAGCGAGTTCTGGGGATGGAAATGGAGGAGCGGAGATTAAGTGAGCCAAAAGGAGAAAGGGTCAAGATAAGATAAGGGGAAAGGAAACAGAACAAGTTGAAACTAGAGGCTGGAGATAGAAAAGATGAGAGAACTTAGGATTGACAGAGAGATGAGGAATAAAGCAGAGTGTAATTAGAGTAGGAGACAAATAGAGACAACAAAAGGAGAAGATATGAGGCGAGTATGACAAGAAATGAAGCAAAGTGAAAATAAAGAGACCGGAACACATGAGAATATGAGACAGAGACAAACACAACAAAACGATATGGGAGTTACAGTAATATCAAGACTAGAGTACTACTTACTACTCTACAACTTATATACACTGCAGTAGGTGAGCCCTGGGGCTCAGGCCCAGGTCTCAGCAGTGGGTCACGGTGCTGGGGCTTAGGGTAAGACTTGGGGATTGCATGGGACAGCAATGGGGGTTGAGACATGTCATGTGGCGCAGAGGTCTTGTACTAGAAATGCAGAGACATGTGGCAGCAAGGTTGGGGGGGAGGGGAGCAGGAGCAGGTCGGAGGTGATGTGGAGTTGTGATGCGTGATGGGGGTCTCGGCACAGGCTGGGGGAGTGTCAGATGTTGCCAGTGCCGGTGCTGATGTGGTGGTCATGGGCGGTGTGATAGCTGGGGCCAGCACTGATGTGGTGGTCACGGCGGTGATGGCTGAGGGGATGCCAGGAGTGGCAGTGGCTGGTGGCGATGATGGGCAGTGATGGCTGGGAGTTGCCAAGGGGGTTGGCTGCATAGCGCTCCAGGCTTTGGAGGGGCATGGGGGTGGTTTTGGGAGGTTTAGAGTCCTGGGGCTGGGTCTAAGTCCCAGGGATTGGTAGCAGTTGTGACAGCCAGGTCAGAATCAAATTAATGTGGTAACAACTAATATTTCCTGAAATTTGTCATACAAGAGTAGTTTTGAATGGTTTACAAAATCCACAATGCTTTTAAATAATTTGTAGCAGCTAGTCTTAAATATGTATTGTAATAAGGATTACTTGTGACTTTCAGTGCTATCTATGGCTTGAACATCATTTCTTCTTTGAGTAATAGGTCCCAGGCTATATTTGGCCAAATATTACAAGCACCTTTTGCTGATGGCACTGTGGTAAATAAAGACCACAGAATGAAAACTTGAATGTCTTGAACTTGAATCAAGAAACAATGATGTGATGCCATGGTGTTCAGTGGTAAAGTGGACTTTCAATTTTCCATACTTCTTTAAAGTGCCTGAGAGGCTTAAAAGTCCAGCCATGGCTTTCTTTATAATGATATGATGGTAATGCAATAAAAACAACCAACAAAGGCTGAAAACTGTAAGCCTTAGCACATCAAAAACCGTAGACATGAATGTACCTTGAAAAAGAAACCAGAGAACCCACACCAATACAAGTGGCTGTGCCCACGTCAACATGTCAATGAAGTCATCAAAAGATCAGTTTTGATGGCAAAGGAATTGCCAGGTGATGAGATCAGTAAGCCATCACACCATCATGATCTCGATGGTTGCCAGACATGTGGCAGTGCCCAGTGATACCCACCATCATGGATCACTGATCCCTGATGAGGCATCACTCATGACTGAATGAACATTTTCTTTTGCTACAACCACCACACATGCTCATGCGTGACCCGACTGGACATGGGTATCTAAAGGCATGTGGGCTCGTCGAGTACTTCGACGACGATTTTACACGTTCGAAGAATGAGGCATGCGCAGAGAGATGTTTTATAACAGTCCTAATTGCCCGTCTCCTTGTTTTCCAGTGTTTGTTAGCAGCATATGAAGCTCAGGGGAAGACCATTTCGCTCGCTGAACTCAAGAGAATCTGGCTTTTTGTGCAGCTTGACAGGCGGCTCCTAGCGCGTCCTCAACATCCCGACCTTTTGCTGGAGTTGACTACACTTCTCTGTTATACGCCCCAAGACGCCCCACTGACTACTTGCAGTGACATGATCCTGGGAGAATGTAAATTGTTTCTTCAGCCCATAGTTCCCGAACGGTCACTCTCCGGTAATCGTCAAGTTCATTTATACTGTGTCGTGGACGAAGTTCAGAATGCCGCCCATTTGTTTCCAAATGCCTTTCGTGGTGGCCCACTGGGAACGGAACCCCGACCTGCCCTGCGTGCGTTGTTGCGGATTTGGTCAATTGGCATGCACTTTGTAATCACGGGGACATCTCTGAATATCCGACTCATACAAGATGCCGTTTCTTCAACTGTAGGGAAGTTTAATGGACACATCGACCATGCAATCACTGGCACAGGTTCTTTCGTTTACAAAGACGAACAGATTGATGACTACCTGAATTACTACCTTCCATCATCTTATTTAAACAGCTCTATCGGGAAAGAACTTTCCAGACGTGCGAGATATTGGCTTGTTGGCAGGTATGTCGCCGTAAGCACAGACGATATCTCGGTTTTGATTCCCAATTATTTCGCAACAGGCCACGATTCATCGCAGCATTTGTTCATTACCTCATCCTTCACGATTTCCAATACTGCCACCAGCTTCTTACATCTTACATTCAAGCCATTATAAAGTTCCTTCCAACAGATGGAACACAATGGGAACAATTGGAGGATCCAATTCCTGCATCATCAACTGCCCTGCCGGGTCCTTTTAAACTTGAGAAAGGTGAATAACCTTGGCGCATACTGTGCTCAGGTTAATTGAGTTAACTTCTTTACAGCTGCGGCGTTGGATAACCAAACCCGGAATTCTCTAATCACATCAATCCAAGGACTAGTGAGCGTTCGTCTATTGCGTGGACGCACTGACTTTGAGACCAGTGGTGAGGGTTTAGTCGATAGCAAACTGGTTGAGTGTGGCTTTGCTCGATATCCTGATGGCAAGGGTTCGCTCGCTACTTTCGATGAACCCCTTGCATATCTTGCAGCCGATACATGGATAAGTTCTTACTGGTCTTCGAGGCACCATTATTTCTTGCAGCGTATCAACCAGAATTCGCCGGATCAAAATGGCTTGGAACGATATACAGCTATATGTCTTGCACATATCTTCCGAAAGTTCACGCCACTCTCCAAGTTCTTCAGATTTTCTCGCAAGCATGGACAACCAGACCGGCTCGGGAACGAAAAGGCAAGACTTGTGTCTTGCTGGATTGACTCTAATCAAGAGTTCAGAGTCGCTCCGGTTGTCTTTCCATTCGACAATAAGGTGGACAAGTCTTATGG